>JAAKBH010000676.1:0-150727 GCA_019776075.1 Amaranthus palmeri | reverse complement strand
TTTCGGAACGGAGAAGTATGATTTATCATTTATCAAAATTTAATTCAACAGTGACATGTACTTAGAAGTCCACCATAGACTTCCTCCGTTCCATTTAGTTGCACTATTGGGTTTGGTACAATATTTAAGGGTTGTCAAATCAATATGGTAAAAATAGGGATGATGTATGATTGATGGTGATATGTGGGCTAGAAATAAAAAAAATATGGGATATTCTACCTGATAAGCACCAGGTTATAGTGAAATTCACAAACAAGCTATCTTGTTTTCGATTCTACATGGTAAGCACCAGGTTAAGGGAAAACTAACTGCCGTAGCTATATAAGGTTAAAAACGTTTTAAAAATCGTTAAGTTGTGAAATTACTAAATTGCCCTTGTTTATTCTCCATCATCTTCTTCCTTTAACCCCTTCCTTCACCTTCTTTCACCATTAATTCACCTTCCTTCCTCCATTGAACCTCAGTCTAAGATTAATTTACCCAACACATTTTCAATTAAATTAATTTACCCAACACACTTTCAATTAAAATTAATTAAAATTAATTAAATTTATTATTTAATGTTATTTCCCACTATTTTTTTAAGTATAGCTTTTGTAATGTCTTTTATGCTGTCAACAATAAAACCTAGTTACCTCAACTAAAATTGACTTAATTTTCATCTCTTAAATCTATTTCTCTTCCCTTCTCCAAAAATTCCAAAAAAATTTCAAAAAATAAAAAAAATCGAAAAATTAAAAAAATAATGGCGAATTTTTAGACTTCAGAAGCTCGCTTTTACTCAAATCAATCCTTCTTCAATATCTTTTAATTTCTATTTTTCCAAATTTTATTTTTTTTGTCGCCGTGTTTAATTTGCTTGGTGTTTTTGGTGCACAAAGAGTTTTTTTTTCGAAATTTAAATAATTTTAGTGTTTAAATGTTCTTGGAAATTTGTGATGGGTTTTTGAAAATTCAATTTATTTGAAGAAAATATATATAGTTGTAATTTAATTTGTATAATTATTTTTAGAATTTATAGTAAATATTTATGAAATGGAAGCAAAGGGAGGAGGAAGTAGTGGAGTTACAGTAGTAGCATCAGATGCTCCTACAGATTATCACATAGCTCCGAGGAATGAAAATAACGCCGGTTCCGGAGCTCCGACTGGGCCTCAAGTAACCGATCATCCCCGGCGCCGGATAACCAGGTGGGCTTGAATTCACCAACTTCTTTGAAGAAAAAAAGAGGAAGGCCCAGAAAATATGAAAGTGTGTTGGGTAAATTAATTTTAATTGAAAGTGTGTTGGGTAAATTAATCTTAGACTGAGGTTCAATGGAGGAAGGAAGGTGCATTAATGGTGAAGGAAGGTGAAGGAAGGGGTTAAAGGAAGAAGATGATGGAGAATAAACAAGGGCAATTTAGTAAATTTCACAACTTAACGATTTTTTAAACGTTTTTGACCTAATATAGCTACGGCAGTTAGTTTTCTTTAACCTAGTGCTTACCATGTAGAATCGAAAACAAGAATAGCTAGTTTGTGAATTTCACTATACCTGGTGCTTACAAGGTAGAATATCCCAAAAAATATTATAGTAGATAGTGGTTGTGACTTGTGGGTTAACTAATTAATGGAATGATGTATGATTGATGGTGATATGTGGTAAGAATAAAGTGAAGATAAAATAAATAGATTATTTTTGTCAAAATAGTAATATTGCAAGTAATATGAAACTTCCAAAAACAGTAAATATTGCAAGTAAAATGTAACGGAGAAAAGTATTAATATATGGCCAATGCAAGCCATTAGAGTCAAGGGTCAAGGCTTTAAGAATAACATCAATAATTCCATAACAATATCATAAATGACTTAATTTCAGTGAAATATGTCACAAGTTTTAATAGTTAGAAATGTTTAATAATCAAAGAAATATTTTTATGATTTTTACAATGTAATTACCTTAGTATATATTGAGATGTGGATTCAGCTGACATACAGTAAAATTTGTGTTTTACTTGAGAACTATTAATGTTATTAGACTATTGTTTGATAATTGTTCAAGTTTAATATTGTCGATCCTATTGGGTTACCCTGAATGTATGGTGTGTTTCAACCTTTATAAATCTAGGTTTTATGTGACATTTTTAGCACTCGTCACATATATTGTTGGCCATGTAAGCGTATGCGACATTACATTTTAATGGAAAATTGTAAACAAAAAAAACTTTTTAATGATCAATCTTTCGTGTCAATGATATTGACATGATTCATATCATAAAAATTTACACTACATATCAATTCCATTAACCACTAATTAATATTATTAAACCAAACAGGCAGTTAAAATAAGTTTCTTTCAGAGGCAGATTAACATCTATATATTGAAAAATCATTAACAAGATACTCTTCATTAAATAGAATAAAAACGTGAAAAATAAATTTTAGTCTTAATTGGGACAAATTTTCATGTATTTCCATTTTAATCTAGCACTCCTACTTAAAGACTTCTTTTCTTCACAATTTTAATTACCACATATATGAATATAAAAAACCACCTCAAGTTCTTTTTTCTAATAAAAGTACATATTTTCTCACAATATTTTCACTATTTAATATGCAAATAATCAAAGGTAATATGACATTTTTATATATATATTTTACTTACAAAAATTTCTAATCAGTAACCGTGAATACAAATCACCATAAAAAGACAAAAATAATAATATTAGAATAAACATAATTAAAAAATAAATTAAAATTACAAAATTCTCACCATATCACCGACACATCCTAATACATAAAGGTGATTTATTAACCTCGCAAATAATCTTTCATTTACTAAACTTTTTTTTAGTTATGCCAATGAGACAACTTTGAATTATTGTACCTCTTGTAGTAATTAAGATTGATGACTTTTTATTTCGACATCATATCATCCACCTACTTTCCAAAGTGGAATTGTGTAGTACATGAGACTTTTCAACGCGGCGTCCTTATATCATCACATAGTTCCTTCGTTCCATAATACTTGCTATATACTTCCTCCGTTCCATAATACTTGCTACATTTTCCATTTTGGGAAATTTCATATTACTTGCTACATTTCCTTTTTAGTAAAAAATCAATCATTTAAAGTTATACCTACTCCTATTTTTATCCTACTTTATATCTAATTATTCTTATTTTTCTTTTTCATTTTTCAACAAATAATATTAAAAAATTCCAAAAAGCAATTTTTCACCTATTACTCATCATTGAACAGTAACTTCTTAATCTTTGTGCCCATACAATGGTAGCAAGTAAATCAGAACGGAGGAAGTATATAACTTTTTTACGCAATTTAATATGTTATTTTGTTCATATATATGTCAAATTATACACATTTAAAAATTATAAAAAAGTTTATATTATGAAGTTATGCGATTAGACGATTCAAATAAGATCCCACTTGACTATATTAGTACCTACGTATTAGCCGCAATATATAAAATAAGCTTAAACGATGAATATTGTCCTAAAACAAAATGTAGTATGTATTTCAGTATGGAGAAAGTATAATACATCCAGCTTCTTTCATAGTGGGGTTATCAAAACTTAATTCAATAGTGGGATTTACTTTTAAATCCACCATATATTTCCTCCCGCTACATTTTCATAGTAGAACTATTCATCTATAATCTTATTTCGGTAATTCCGACTCATGCATAAGAAATAATATATTCATATGGGATTTTATCTTATTCATCTTATAATGTAATTTTTTAATATGTAATTTTAATAATTTTTCGTTTTGTGAAAATTAAAATAGACATTAAATTACGTACAAAAAGAATTGTAGCAATTGTATTAGGAACGGAGGAAGTATATGGTTTGGCCTCTGCAACCGCAAGGGGCTGGATCCCCATTGAGGCCCTAATCCAGCCCTTGATTGTAAGGGTTGTATATCGGGGAGGGTTGAAAAGGATTGGGTTCAAAATTAACTAATAAAAATTAAAAATAAGGGTTGGATAAGGATTTAAAAAGAATTTTAAGCGTTGATCCAACATTTACTGCACAAAATCGGATCTAGGAAATTTTTCAAGAGATAAGCGGAGTAGTCACTGCTAGAGGTGTTCATTCGGGTGATCGGGTCGGTTTTGGACGGGTGTCATTCGGCTCGGTTGTATTTCGGATCGTTTATGTTTCGGCTGTTTGTTATGACGGGTCACACTCGGGTCGGGTCGGTTAGTCACAGTTCGGTTAAAGATCGGTTATTCGAGCTATCGGGTTAGCATCGGTTCGGTACCGGTTGACGTTCGGGTCGAGTGTTAATCGGTGACATGTTGTCATCGGTTAATAATTGGTTCGATTTTTTCGGGTACAGATCGGGTTCGGTTTTTTAGAAAACAACATTCGGCTACGTATTACTAATTACTATCGATCGAAAACAAAATAGTTAAAATGCAACTCAATTAGTGATCATTATTACTTTGTTACTTTTACATGTTTGACCGAAAATTAAAAATATAAAGTTCTATTAATTTTCATATAATATGATTAAAAGTAGTTAAATAAACATTGACCAGTGATTATTAGCTCTAAATATATGAAATCATGTATTTATTAGATAAACTAATAAAATGATTGAATATAAGTATATCATACTTCTATGTTAAAAATTGGTTCAAATTTAAAGCGATTCGATCTAAAATTCATTCAGGTTTAGTCGGTTTTAGCCGGATCAAATTCGATTTCGAGCATGATTCGGGTCGGATATGACTCAGGTCGGTCATTTTAGGTTCGGGTAAACTCGGTTAACGGTTATGTGTCGGTTACAAAACTCGGTTACAGTTCGGGTTCAGCTTTCCCATTTTCGGTTGTCAACTAGTTCGGGTACAACATCTGTTCGGGTATTGTCGGTTCGATAAACCTAAAAATGGAAGATATTTTCGAGCCGGTTTACTTTCGGTTTCGATTCGGATTTTCGGGTCGGGTCACTTTTGAACAGCTCTAGTGCACAATACAACTTATACAACATTAATCCAATATTAGCCAAAATTATTATTATTAAATTTTTTTTTTTTTGAGAAATAAATTTTTTTTTCATTCATCAGAAAAACACATAAAACAATAAGGCAAAGGAAACTTAGCTCTCCTTATTTGCATTAGTGTGAAAACAAGACCCACTTCATGAGCATACAAGAAAAGCGAGGCCTAAAACTAGCTGACACAAATCGTCAGCAAAAGTCCAAAGCGATAAACAGTCAATTATATTAGCTACAAAGAACACCATGCACATAGCCTACACAAAAAACTCAAAACAAAGCACTAAAATAGCACTAGAAATTAGTGTAGGCCTAAGAACAGCAGTACCAGAACAAAGCAAAGGTGTAGCACTATATCAGCAAGACACAGCAGTTGGGCAACACTAACCAGCAAAATATGCTTCAAGAACAGCAATACAACAACATCCAGCCCTCAATTGAACACCAAGAACAACAGCTCCTAGCCAAAGTTACCATTATTGCATCATTAACCAGTTGATAGGCACCAAGCATGTACATCAACACGACAGTAGCGAGGAACAAGAATGCATCATCAGAAGAGCAGCAAGATCTAGCAACCAAGCTGCATCAACCAACAAGTTGCCAGCAGCATGCACTAGTGGCAAAAAGTACATTTGCTGCGCAAAATATGCTGTCGTTTTATTCATACGCAGCAATAAATGAAAGAAATAATTAAGGCAAAAAAATTATCACAAGTGCTGCGGTTTTCCCTATAACCACAGCAAATAAGCTTTAAAACAAATTGCACTAGTATATATGTTGAGGTTTTTTGTCAATGCCCGCAGCAAATAATGCCTCATAAAATTTTCATATTTGTTATATGCATCGGTTATATTTAAACCGTAGCATTTGGGCTTTCTAAAAATACCAGCCTTCTTCTAACGTTCAGTTTTTAATAACCTACTGTTCCATTCTCAAACAACACGCATCTGCTCTTCTCAAACCCACGAAAACTTGCTTTTCTTATTGCTCTTCACAGATTAACCCACGAAAAATTTGTTTTTCTTAATCTTTTTCATCATCTGTATTTACCCACGAAAAATTTCATAAACCCACGAAAAACCAACAAAATTTGTGCTTGGTTCTTGCTCTTCTTCCAGGTATAATTTTACCCATTGTAGTTCAAGCTTCGATAGTTCTGTTTTAAGGCTTAGTTTTTTTATAGTAATTTTATTTTTCTTTTCATTGTATAGGTTATACACCAATCCACCATTCTTGTGTTCTTCAAGTTCTCAAACCCATGAAAATTTCAAGGTATATATCTTTTTCATTTTTGATTTTGTAAATAGGTTTAAATTTATCATAATTTATGAATGTGTAGGTAGTTGTTGTTTTTTAAGTTTAAATAAATAAAAAGGAAAATTTGCTCAAATTAATCTCAACTATCACCCGTTGGCCAAAAATAATCCCAACTATTATTATCTATTAATAATCCCAACAATTCTAATAATTTGTTGAAAACATACCCACTCCCTTGTTACCGGCTGAAACAGGTAACTTATCCACTTTTTTCCTTTTTTACTTAACTGTTTTATATTAACCCTTCCCCTTCATGATCTATTAATCAAAAAAGAAAGAAAGAAGTGGAAAAGTAACATGTTGCAGCCGGTTAAAAGAGAGGTACCGGTGGATATGTTTTCAACAAATTATGAGAATAGTTGAGATTATTAAAAAATAATTGATAGTTGGGATTTTTTTTTTGCCAACGGGTGATAGTTGGGATTATTTTCAGCAAATTTTGCCTTAAAAAAATTTAACATTGATTTAATAGGAGTATTTATTATCTTTAATTTGACATTAAATTATATTGTGTTATAAGTTTTGAATTATTGTTGTGTCAAACAAGTATCTAAACTCACTACTACAAATCATCACTTGTGCCACAGTAGCAGTCGTGGCACAAGTAAGAATTTCCCATGGCTATGATGTTCAGCCACGGGAATTTAAGTGTGAGACTACCGTGGCACAAGTGATCGTGGCTAGATTGTTGCCACGGGAAAATTATGGTTGTGGCTGAAACTTTTTTTCTTGCCACGGTAGATCCCGTGGCTAATTATATTCTTTTGCCACAAACCTACCCGTGGCAATCTTATTTTTCAAAACACATAAAAGAATCATTTAATGTTGACAATCTATAACATTCCTTCTACACAAATGCCTTGGGTAGGATTTGAACCCAAGACCTTCAGATTGATATACCAACACCCCAACCACTAGACCATCAGTTATTTACTGATAATCTAAGTAATGTTTGTATACTTATAACCTAACACTCCGACCACTTAGTGTATTATTATTATTATTATTATTATTATTATTATTATTATTATTATTATTATTATTATTATTATTATTATTATTATTATTATTAACTAGTTGAACAAAATTATTAATAATAAGTTAAAAAAATTATAATTAGTTGAACAAAATTAGTTGCAAAATTACTTAAAAATAATTTGTTCAACTAATTTTCACAAATGCAACAAAATTAATCCTATATTAGAATAATATTACTCGTATTAATATATATTGCTAACACTTATTAGTTATTAGTATATTACTATATTATTATTAGTCGTATATTCTTTTTTTTTTCCAATTTTAAATTCCGACCATATATTGATTTAGTAGCAAGTTAGTCGGAAATTCCGACTAACGCTTGTCAGTCGAAAAATTAGTCAGAAATTTTCGATTGTTTTGATTTAGTCGAATACTTTCAGTCGAAATTGCTCCAGTTTTTTGTATTGTAGCACATTAGAGAAAGAAAAAACATTTTTCATGTGTTCTTGAATTTAAGAGGATGATACGATCTGATTTTCACTAAATAAAAAATTGAAAAAGTCTTGGAATAGGTTAGAAACAACCTTTCTCTCTTTTGTTGAAAATACTTTAATCTTACTTTAAATTATTTTTATATTCTAGTTTGAGTATATGGTAAGTGAAAAAAGCTTTTCAAAAATAATTTTTAAATGTTTTTAGTTAAAATATATTAAATTAAATCATTGTTTAAAGAATTTTTTCTTATATTAAATTGAAAAATAAGGGAAAATAATGACTTATTTTCTAATAAATATAGAACTAATTAAGTTGGATAAAGATTTTTAATTTACATAATTGATAATTTTTTTTTATTTTTTTAAGTTTCTCTTAAATATACTATTTCCGTGGCAAAATCAAAACTTGCGGTAAAGTCAAATTCAGGTATCATAATATATAATACAATCACACAATTGCTACCCGTAACCTATAAGTCTTTATTTGCCATGAGAAATATTTACCAGAGAAATAATTGGCGGCACAAATTTTTTGCCATGATAAATATTTCCTTATGATATAATTGTTGGTACAAGTTTTTGTTTGCCACAATAAAGTTCCCGTAGCAAGATTTGTGGCGCAAGTGCTTGTTTGCCACAATATTAATTTACCCGTGGCACAAGTGTTTGTTTGCCATGGTATATATTTACATGTGGCAAAATTTGTGGCACAAGTGTATCTTAGCCACGGTATATATTTACTCGTGGCAAAATTTGTGGCACAAGTGTATCTTAGCCACGGTATATATCTACCCGTGGCAAAATTTTTTGGTATGATTGTGATATTGTCTTGAAATCTATTTTTCCCGTGGCAAGATCAAAACTTGCCACAGATTTTGAATTCCCGTGGCATAATTAGTGGCACAAGTGATGATTTGTAGTAGTGACTTATTATATGATATATGTAGTAATATAATGAAACAAAATAAAAATGTGTCTTATTGACGCGTGTCAAGCTATGGTTGAAAATTTTTCCACCTAATTAATCAGGCTATAGTAGTCAATTGCACCACTAAATTCAATTAATAGAAAAAAATTTCATATTTAACAAATAACATACAAGAAGATCAATCAATTAAATAACTTAAAGGAATTTACAAAAAATAATATAAGAATATAAAATGATAAATATCAGCTAATAAGGTAAGGAAATTATAGAACAATATCAAAGCATGATTTGCATATTTTAAAAAATATCAGTAAATAAGGTAAGGAAAACTATCATGTTAATTTAGGATAATAAAGTGTCAAGTAATCAATTCTAACCTATTAAATATTTTCAATTGAAAAAATTTTAGAGTTTGTCATTTATCATTTTTCAACTCATTTATTATTATTATTATTATTATTATTATTATTATTATTATTATTATTATTATTATTATTATATTTTTGCCAAAGTAAATAATAATAATAATAATAATAATAATAATAATAATAATAATTATTATTATTATTATTATTATTATTATTATTATTATTATTATTATTATTATTATTATTATTATTATTATTATTATTATTATATTGTATAATACGTGATTCAAATAAATTTTTTTTATGTTTTATTATGAAAAAGAAATGTTTAATACTGTCACGTTTGCTATATATAATGTCATATTAAATAATTATATCTTCAAAAGTGTAAGAATTCTTAATCGTCATACATAAGCTTCATTTGATTAATCAATTAACAAAATATTCCTACACTACTACATCTATTGAAAATATCATTTATGAAATCTCTTTTCTAAAGTCATCAAAAATACACAAAGCACTCATGGGTTTAAAAAATTAAGATATTTATATATTATATTATATATACAAAAATACACATAGAACTATATTTTCAAAAGATTAAATTATAATTACTATAATACTTGATATTACGTGCATAAGAAAATGTAAATTAATACATTTAATTTCTCTTACACGTCAAATATTATTTTCTCTATATTTATTATAGTTAACAAATAACAAATTAATATCATGATAATTATTTTTTTTATGTTTAAGAAATTATTTAATTTTTTTACACGTCAAATGTTATTTTCTCTTGGCATAAGATTCAAGCTAGTTGACCACTACAGCTCTTGATCCTCTTTCGTTTTTTTACTTGCACCTAAACAATTTTTAATTAGTCCAATGTTTATGTCATATTGTTTATATCTAGTGTTATGCACCACTAAAATTATAGATTCTGATATTTTAAATATATGCGATGAAACAAATAAAACAAGATCCCACATAACTATGTTTTTCTCATGTAATACCCATAATATGTAAAATACTAGTCTACTACGTTCTCATTTCCATAATTCTTGCTACTGATAGTGACATTATCCCACACAATATGTCACACTCAATATTAAAAACAAATATTATGAAACAGAGAAAGTATATAATAATAAATAATCCAAATTTTAAATTGGGTGCATAAATAATCCAAATATTATGCACGCGAAGTCGCGAACCAAATTACATAACAGTCTAACACCACCAAATTCTTACTCTCCATAATTATAACATACTAGTATAAAACCCCGTGCAATGCACGGATTTTTAAATATGTTAATATTTCAATGAAATTTTAGACTAATACTAATATTAAATGAATTAGGTGGATAGTAATTATTTAAACATATATATTGTAATTAAAATAATTAAATATAAAGAAACCCAAAATACGTTTTGTTAAACAAAAGTTTAATAGATTTTGAAACACCTCAATATATATACTACATTTTAAGTGCGATGACATATTTTACCATCCCTGTCGCATATGAGAATTCTTTGTCTTTGACGTAAAATTGTAATGACTAAAAACAGGCTAACGTAGGAATAGACCATTATGGGATATTGTTTGTCCTTGACTTTTATTAATTAATGTATAATTTTTTTTTTTAAAAAAATGCAAACGTGTAAATATGGAATGTCAACAAAATGCAAATAAATCAATTCCATTAATATCATCCAATGAAAAAAAGACAAATGTCATGCTCACATTCAACTTGCCTTTTTCTAAAATACATTAAAATTATTAAATTGTATGACTAGGATTATACCCGTGCTATGCACGATTTCCTTTAAAATTTTATATTAACACTTACTATTAAGCAAAATTTATTAATTGATTATTAATATGCACTATATATATATATATATATATATATATATATATATATATATATATATATATATATATATATATATATATATATATATATATATATATATATATATATATATATATATATATATATATATATATATATATATATATATATATATATATATATATATATATATATATATATATATATATATATATATATATATATATATATATATATATATATATATATATATATTCATAATAATTGAGAAAATAAGAAAACAATATTTGAGTAAAGAATAATTGAGTAAATAAGAACACACTATTTAATTTGAGGAATAATTAAACAAAGTGACACGTGGCGAATCATAAGAATTCCTCAACTCTCATTCTAAAGTCGCCACGTGTCAAGGTAGTTTCTGAATTAGTAAATGTACTAGTTTGAAACCCGTGCCAAGCACGGATAAATTGTTAAAAAATTATTATATAAAATTTAAATAAATTTTAATAATCATAAAAATCTTGTTATATGTAAATGGGTCAAAATGACAATTACAACTTATAATTGACAAAATCTATCACATTTATTATCTTCAAAATAAAATAAATTAAAGTTAATACTTACTAAAATATATATCCAACATTGTAAAGTCTAATTTTTTTAATTCTATAAACAATAATTATGGAAATAACTTTAAGAAACAAAGAGTAACAAATAGCTTATTTAAAATTTTAAATTACATAAGACTGATTTGTAAATTATTTATCTGTTCCATATGTTTAAATAAAGAGTAACAAATAGCTTATTTAAATTACATAAAATTAATTAAAGTTAATACTTACTAAAAATGTAATTTGGGTTATATTGTAATTTTTAAATAACAAATAGCTTATAATGATGTAGTTAGTAAACACAAAGGAATATCTCAAAAAACAAAAAAAAAGAGTAAACACAAAGGAATTCTCACTCTAGATAAAAATTCTTAAACATAGTCAATCTAGATAAAATTAGAAAACCCATAGTGCAACACTCCACTTTCTCACTCTAAAAACCCAAATAAAAAGGAATTCTCCATCTTCTAGCTCCAACTGTTAACCTTTGGGAAATTTCTAAAAATTCTCCATCGACTGTTTGTGAACTGTTACTCTTTGTATTATACATACTTAAAGAATGCTCACTTGGAATTTCAAAACTACAAATATTTTTTTTTTCAATTTCAGTTAAATTTATTTAAATACAAATAATTATTGCTTACATTTAATATACTTGTTAAAAAGAGAAAATAGTCAAACCTGCACATGAACTCATTTAATTCAGTAATATCATCATTAACATAGATCTTTGAAATTTCGAATGAGCTTTGTAATCCCACCTTACCTATATTATGTTAAAAGAATTTTATTAGCCTACATATTCTAATCGAAAATGTTTTCAACTTAAATTTTTTATAATAACCATGAGATGTAGACATACCATTCCAAATATTGATTTTCGCAAATTGGATTATTATGAAGATTGGCTCAGAATGAGTATCCATATAGTTTATTAATTGTAATGCAGTTTTTCCAAAAAATGTGCAAACCAACTTGTTTTTCCTACATATTGTCAATATATAGTATGCAAATAAGTTTTATTTGAAAGATTAATATTAAAGGAATAAGTAATTGAGTTTATTAAGACATATATAACTTACCGCAGATCCAGCAAATCAAATACAAATCTCTTGACAATTTTTCCATTTCTCTCAAAATCACCATTAGTATGTGTATTTGAGACAAATCCGATTACATCTGAAATATTAAAAACACTTGTCATAAAACATCTCAAATAATCACTTGATAAGTAAATTATATACACGATAATAAAATACAAATTACGTAAAGAATACATATGAAAACATACCAACCAAAACATTCATATCAAGGCGGTTCGATATAATTTCTTCAAACTTAGAAAAGAAGAATCCATATTTTGATATAAGTGGCCTGTCAACTTCATTGATAACCGTAACCGCCTTAAAAATTATTTTATATTGATGATCGGTTGGTTTATATTGACCACTTGATGTTCCAACACCAATGTTGGTTATACTTATTTGTTTTCCTTCTTGTAAAATATTCTTGAATTTCCATTGCAAATTTTGTTTAATAATTGCATGCATTTTCCCACCCTATAAATAGTCGAAATTAATTATCAACATTATATCATCGTAAAACACTAATTAATAAAATAAAAAATTAACAATATACCAATTACCTTTTCATCAATAAGTACCATATCACTGCTATAAGTGTTGATCCACATGCGAATAATCCTCACATTAAGTGTCCAATCTTCCTTCATAGCATTGACCTCATGAATGTAATCATATTTTAATGTAGCCTTAATAATAGAGTTTAAGTATATTTTAATAGAGACTACTTCTTGAGAATACTAATAGACCTAAGTAAGAATTCAGTACTAATAAACCTTAACTTCTTGAGAATACTTTTGTTTAATACTTTTCTTTATATACTAAGTAAGAAATCAGCACTAATAATTATTTCCTATTTTACAATTATTGTCTGACTAATGATTATTACCTATTTTGTGTATATACGGTAAAAAAAATTGACCGAACGTGTATTACCACAGTATTGCCTATTTTACAATTATGGAAATTTATATAAAAAAGATTCAGTATTGCTTGACTATTTTACCATAGCAATCTTATTATGGAATCTTACTCCATGATTTTAATTCTATTATGGAAATTTATATATAAAAGATTCCCAGCACTAACTATTATTGCCTATTTTACAATTATTGTTTGACTAACGATTATTACCTATATTGTTTGACAATTATGGTTACCTATTTTGTTCATACAATTATTGTTTGACTAATGATTATTACCTATTTTGTTTATATTCCCAGCAATTATTGTTCCAATTGCCACATTTATAAATTTCCGTAATTTATGCTAGTTTTTAAAGATAATTTACGCTAGTTTTCAATAACCAAAGTTTAAGCGGGAAATTTCATTAACCAATGCCTGACACGTGTCCTTTTATGTTTTCCTTGGTTTTTCTTTTAGTATATTAGTATAGATGATGATGATAATTAAATGACATACGATATGACACTATTTTTTACATTAATTGCCACCAAATCGATTATGTGACAATTTTTTACTTGTTTTCTCTTAATCTTCCATTTATTAGTTATAAGCTATATTATGAATCAAATACTTCCTCCATTTCAATATAGTCGCAACATTGAGAATATGAGCACTATTCACTTATCTCTCTTAATTTGTAATTAATTTGTAATATATATGTTGAAACAGTCAAGTGAGATATTGTTTGATTCATCTCGTAGCAAAGATTATTAATATTAAATTTTATAATGTTTTATTATACATAAAGAGATTCATGAATGAATTATTGCATAGAACTGCATGAAAAAAACAAATATTACACGTATTTTGAAACGGAGAAAGTACTATTTTCTCATTATTGCTATTATTATGTTCCTATTTTTGATCATATGGTATTGAATAACAAAGACACTTCGGCTGAAGTGGAAGAACTGCTTTCCAAATGAAATGTGCTACCACTTGAAATCTCTTGGTAAGGTAAACTCTCGATTGAAGCAACAGACACTTCCTCATATTCTTGCTTAGTTTGTTGAGTTTCATTGCTTTTTTGTGGTACGTGAACATAACAAGACTCAAATACCTCTAAAACCCGTACAACTTCTTTCATAGTAGGCCTGTTTTTTCTATCTAAATTTAAACAACGTTTTGCAAGATTAGCCATCGTGAAAATTTCTTCCTTTGAACCCTCTTTTAGAACACAAAAATCCACGATTTCAAGTAGATTAGAGCATTCTACATGAGAAAGGAACCATGTTACCAAACTCCTATCTTTTTCGGAGATAGCTCGTATTGCCTTTTGTCCTGTTAAAAGTTCCACGAGGACTACACCAAAACTGTAGACATCACTCTTCTCTGTAAATTGATTAGATTGAAAATACTCGGGATCTAAATAACCCATAGTTCCCATAACACGAGTTGTCACATGGGTTTGACCTACGGTAACATGTTTAGAAGTCCCGAAATCTGATAACCTTGCTTTGTACTTATCATCTAAGAGAATATTGGATGATTTGATGTCTCTATGAAAGATAGGGATAGATGACGAAGAATGCAAATAGGCAAGTGCACCAGCAGAATCAGAAGCAATTTGTAAGCGCATTCTCCAAGTGATGGAAAAATCTTCACTTGGGTAATGAAGATGTTGGAAAAGAGTACCATTCGGAATAAACTCATAAACTAGTAATGGAACTTCTGATTCTAAACAACATCCTAATAACTTCACTATATTCCTATGATTAATTTGTGAAAGAATGACTACTTCATTGATAAATTCCTCTTGTTCACTTTCATCAACAACCTTAGACTTCTTTATAGCAACAAGTTTCCCTTCACCGAGCATTCCTTTGTAGACTGTGCCATGACCTCCTTGTCCAAGTATTCTGCTCTCATTGAAGTTATCGGTGGCCTTCTCTAACTCCTTTACGGTGAATAATTTTGTTCTTTCTACAATTCCTTCATCTGAAGACATTTGTTTTTGCAACAACAAACCACCATTTTTCTCGAAAAATTTAGCTTTTTTCTTGATGGCCTTTCTTCGTTGATCACTACATGTAGCTTCCACAAAATAGAAGTAGCAATATTGCTCCCATAGCTGCGCCGAATCCTATGACTGCATATTATTTAGTGTATGTGAATGTTAGAAATTTACTGTTAGCCCTTCCAGCTAATCTAAAAACTATACAATTATAACCTCCTCTAGTCTTAAGGAAGGGTTATCTAAAACTATATATATATATATATATATATATATATATATATATATATATATAGATATATATATATATATATATATATATATATATATATATATATATATATATATATATATATATATATATATATATATATATATATATATATATATATGTATATATATATATATATATATATCTATATATATATATATATATATATATATATATATATATATATATATATATATATATATATATATATATATATATATATATATATATATATATATATATATATATATATATATATATAATATATATATCTATATCTATATATATATATATATATGTATATATATATATATATGTATATATATATATATATATATATATATATATATATATATATATATATATATATATATATATATATATATATATATATATATACACACGTATATATTTAGGAGCCTATGCATGGGCCTTCCCTGGCACGTGCCCCACGCAAATTTTTAAAATTTCTTTAATAATAAAAGATGGATTAATGGGTTTATTCATCTAAAACAATGTGTGTTTTACAGTATTCGCTCTTTTAATTTGTTGTTCTTGAGAAAAACGAAAAAAATGTAATGGGTATATCAGTCGGAATCAACGTGGGTGAAAAAAAGATAGATTAAAGAAAGTCAAAACGATGACTTATTCGACATCGAACGTTGTGTTACAACCTCAAACATTACCAAGATCGAAAGTGTGAAAAACAAATCACGCTATCAAATAATATCGATGTTTGTAGGAGATAAAAATGCAATAATAAACGACACAAAAAATTAATGACGTAAGTCTTCCGGTGTAGTATCTCTTATAATATAACAAATGAGAATTACAATTAGAGAAGAGATAAAAGGCTAGTGCTTGACTTGGGTTATTTTTGTGGATTTTTGTGGATTTCTTACAATGATACTTGAGCTCACTATTTAAAGGGAGTTTGCATTTAAGAAGTAATACTCAATTTAGAGAATATTTAAATGCATAAGTATAACTAACAAAGCACTTAAAGAGAAAGTAAACGAATCCAAGGTAGTTGTAGAAGAAACGCTCATTCGAGCCCCCACACGCTCGTTCGAGTATGGTTTCCATGCAGCTCCTGTTTTGGTCTGTGCTGTGAGCTTGTTCAAGGCAATACGGCTTCTTGAAATGCCTTGTTCGAGCACCCACAATCAGTAGCAGACTTTTAGGCTTCCAAAGTTGTTATTAACTCTATTCATCATGCATTATAACTATCTTAATTACACCCATGTTTAAGTCCATTCATCAACTGTTAAGAGCAGCATACACATATCAGCAGTGCAGCCACGTATCAGCAATGCAGCCACAATGCAGCACAACAAAAAGAATATTCTATGTGTCAGTAGTACAATCAGTACATTATGCCAGCTGTTGAAAACGGCTATTTTGTAGTGCTTATCATGCTTTTTTCCTAATATAAATATGTAATGTTTTAGCTTGTAAGAGGCAAGAAAAATGAAATGAAAACAAAAGCAACTATTCAGTAACTTTCTTCCTTTTTGTGTGCTTTGCAAATAGCTCTTCATGGTATCAGAGCAAGGTTATAAAACCCTCTGCCTGAGCTTGCATTCACACGTTTATCTTCACATTTTTTCATTTTCTTCTTTATTTGACAAACCTTCTGTTTTTTTTTATAAATCATGACTACCATTGAGGCCAGCAGTCCACTATACTTACATCCCTCTGATGGGAGCCATTCAATAGTGGTAGAAAAACTCTTAGGGGCTGAAAATTATAGAGCATGGAAAATATCTTTGGAAATTGGGCTTGCATCAAAGAGAAAACTTGGGTTTGTCACTGGTACCATCATCAAGGATCCCACTGTTTTGGTTAAGCAGGAAGCTTGGGATACCTGTAACAACATGGTTATTTCATGGCTGCTTAACAATGTTTCTGACTCCATTAAAAAGTCCATAATGTTTCTTGATGATGCTTGCACTATATGGAAACAACTTGAGCAAAGATTTTCAGTTGCAAATGGATCTAGAAAGTATAAACTCAGCAAGGAAATTTTTGACACTAAACAAAATGGAAAATCAGTGTCAGATTATTACATTCAAATGAAGATTCTATGGGAAGAGCTTGAATCTATAAATGCCTTACCCCCTATAACCAATATGCAATGAAATCAGAATTTTTCTAAAGACTTTACAAACTCATATTGATGAACAAAAACTTTTTCAGTTTTTAAATGGGCTTGATGAGTCTTTTTCTGCACACAGAAGTCATCTCCTTATGCAACAGCCGTTGCCTTCTGTTGATGAAGCTTGTAATGTGTTGCAACAAGAAGAGAGCCAACATGAAGTTTTAACTGACTCTAAATCTGATAATACCCCAGCTATGTTTAGCAAAAATCATGACCTTTCTCACTGTTCTGCTTGTGGCAAACCTGGTCACAATGCAGACCAATGATGGTCTGTTGTGGGCTATCCATCTTGGCATCCCCTTTTTCAAAAAGACAAACCTAAAATTTCCTTTAGAGGTGGTAGGGGAAGCAGATGGTCCAGAGGGGGCAGAGGTGGAAGAGGAGGAAAAAGCATGCTTGCATCCTCCCATGACACTGGTTCATCTCATACTGCTTCTTTGCCTTTCTCTCCTACACAGATTGAGCAACTTATGAAGCTCCTTCCCTCTCAATCCAAACCCTTATCCTCTGATACTGAGGATGAAATAGATGGAGCATATGCTGGCATGACTTTTTGTTACCATGCTGATGGTACTCAAGAGGCTTGGATTCTTGATTCAGGAGCCTCTGATCATATGACAGGAAGCTTGGGGCTCTTGGTTCATCCTGTTCCTCAACATCAACCTTCAAGGATTAATTTCCCTAATGGTGACACTTCCCTTATCTCTCACAAAGGCTCAGTATGTCTTACTCCTTCTATGACACTTAAAGATGTTCTTCACATTCCAAGTTTTAAACATAATTTGCTCTCTGTCCAAAAACTCAGCAAAGACGAACATTGCAAGGTCATTTTTAAGCCTACCAAATGTGTGATAATTGATGAACTCACTGGTGCTTTGAAAGGTAGTGGCATTGCTGTCAATGGCCTGTATTATCTCACCACTTCAGCTCCTAATAGTTCTTCCTTGCCTAACCACTGTGATGCTACTTCCTTGCAAATCCCTGAAAATGTTGCTGGAATTCAGCCTCTCCCACTCAACACCCTTTTGGCATAGCAGATTAGGGCACGCTCCTCTTGCTAATATTAAAAGGCTTCCCTCTTTATCTCATCTTACTCCTACACAAGGTGATGTCTGCCTCACTTGTCCTATGGCAAAGTTTACTAAGAAACCTTATTCCTCTAGCACTTCTAGGGCTTCTCAACCTTTTGCTCTTGTTCACATAGATATATGGGGTGCCTATAGAGTGCCTACAAAGGAACATTACAGGTATTTTCTAACAATTGTGGATGATTTTTCAAGAGTCACTTGGATACAACTCTTAAGGCACAAATCTGATTTCTTTTCAATGTTAAAAAATTTTGTTGCCATGATAAAAACTCAATTCAATCATCATATTAAAATACTACGGTCTGATAATGCATTAGAATTTCATGATCATCATTGCACTGAATTTTTTCAAAACTTAGGCATTATTCATCAAACATCATGCATTGATAGACCTCAGCAAAATGGTAGAGCTGAAAGAAAACACAGAAATGTCTTGGAAATGTCTAGAGCTTTGAGGTTTCAATCTTGTTTGCCATTGCATTATTGGGGTGATTGTGTTTTATGTGCTGCGCATATCATTAATAGACTACCTTCTGCTGCTCTTGATTTTCAAACACCATATGAAGTTCTTTATCATGAACTGCCTTCTTATGATCATTTAAGAACCTTTGGTTGCCTTGCCTTGGCCACCAATCCAAGTAGAACTACTAATAAGCTATCTCCTAAAGGTATTCCTTGTGTATTCCTAGGTTATCCCCCTACATAGAAGGGCTACAAGCTTCTCAATCTGCTCACCCACAAGATTTTTGTTAGTAGAGATGTGTCCTTTCATGAACACATTTTTCCTTTTAAGATTTTTCCCCCTGCCTCTTCCACTCAACTTCTTTCCATTGATGATACTGCTTCAAACCCCACTCCTAACCCTCCAGCACCTGCTGCCCCTCCTAATCCTGTTCCTAGGAGATCCTCCAGGACACATCAACCTCCATCTTGGCACCAAGACTATGTTCTAGCTGGCTCCAGTACTCTCCCTACTCCCACTAAAGTTCAACCCTTCACTACTACTCAGGTCACTTCTCATTTTTCATGCTTCATGTCTCAGTCTTTGCATACTAAAGATCTCATTTTCTTCAAAGATGCCATTACTAATCCGAATTGGACTGCTGCTATGAATGAGGAACTGACCTCACTTGAACAGAATCACACTTGGGATATCACCACTCTTCCCAAAGGCAAAAAGCCTATAGGCTGCAAATGGGTCTATAGGACTAAATACAATGCAGATGGCTCTCTTGACAAGTATAAGGCTAGATTGGTTGTTCTTGGAAATCATCAAAAACCAGGAGAGGATTATGAGCAAACCTTTGCTCCTGTTGCAAAAATGGTCACTGTTAGATCTTTATTAGCTGTTGCTGCATTGAAAAATTGGTGTGTCCATCAAATGGATGTAAAAAACGCCTTTTTGCATGGAGATTTACATGAAACTGTTTATATGAGGCTTCCTCCTGGTTATACTAGGGATGGATCCATCATCCATGTTACTGCTAAGGGGGAGGAATCTAGGCTGAGTTCACCACTTGTTTGCAAGCTTGCTAAGTCCCTCTATGGTCTTAAGCAAGCCCCACGCCAGTGGTTTGCAAAACTCAGTACAGCTTTGCTGCAAGATGGCTTCCTTCAATCCAAATCTAATTATACTCTTTTTGTTAAACATTTCTCTGATGCTATCCTTGTAGTCTTAGTCTATGTAGATGATATCTTAATTGCAGGAACTCACCTTCATCATATCACTGCCACCAAATCCTACTTAAGTTCCCACTTTCACATGAAGGACCTTGGTCCTCTAAGATACTTCTTAGGCATTGAGGTGGATCATGTTCCTCAAGGCTTCTTTCTTTCACAAAAGAAATATACCCTTGATCTTTTAGATGCCTATAATATGAAGGGTTGCAAGCCACTTAAGTTGCCTACGGATCCTAAATTAAATCTTAACTGTGGTTCTCCATTGCCCAAAGCTGAACCTTATCAGCGCCTAATAGGCAAGCTTATTTATTTAACTATCACTAGGCCAGACATTGCATATACTGTTCATGTTCTTAGTCAATTCATGCATAGTCCTACTAATATTCAGTATCAAGCTGCTCTCAGGGTGCTTCGTTACCTCAGTCACTGCCCCTCCCAAGGGATATTTCTTACTAATGCTTCTAATGCTAATCTGACTGCCTACTGTGACAGTGATTGGGCAGGTTGTCCACACACTAGGCGATCCACTTCAGGTTTTTGCATCCTCCTTGGTCACTCACCTCTTTTCTGGAAAGCTAAAAGACAGTCCATTGTTGCTAGAAGCAGTGTAGAAGCTGAATTCAGATCCATGGCCCTTACCATTTGTGAAGTCATGTGGCTTAAACAGCTCCTCAAAGACCTTGGTCTTACTCAAACTCTTCCTACACTCCTCTACTGTGACAACAATGCAGCTCTCTCCATTGCCTCAAATCCATTTCATCATGAGCGCATGAAACACATTGAGATAGACACTCATTTCATTCGCGAAAAAGTGCAAAATCACATTGTTCAACCACAATATATTCCTTCTGATCTTCAGGTAGCTGATATTTTGCCTACACAACAGCATAACAAGCTATTATCCAAGCTTGGAGTTCGACATTCCTCCTCTCAGCTTGAGGGGGAGTGTTAAGAGCAGCATACACATATCAGCAGTGCAGCCACGTATCAGCAATGCAGCCACAATGCAGCACAACAAAAAGAATATTCTATGTGTCAGTAGTACAATCAGTACATTATGCCAGCTGTTGAAAACGACTATTTTGTAGTGCTTATCATGCTTTTTTCCTAATATAAATATGTAATGTTTTAGCTTGTAAGAGGCAAGAAAAATGAAATGAAAACAAAAGCAACTATTCAGTAACTTTCTTCCTTTTTGTGTGCTTTGCAAATAGCTCTTCATCAACACATCATTTATTGTATGCATTGATAATCATCTTAAACTCCATATTAAGTCACACACTTATTCACCCATTTAAACCTTCACATCGGATTCCATACACTAATTCATAAGAGTAATTTTGGTGCACTCAAGTCACTCCATTCATAACAGAAAGAATGGAGGAATGGGGAGATTAGATTGGAGGGAAAGAGAAGAAAAAAATGGGGATCTCGTGAAAGAAAAGGGTAAAGAAAAGAATGCGAGTATTATTAACAATTTCAATCAAAAAAGGGGATTTGGATTTGGGGATTTTGGATTTGAGAATTGGGGATTAGATTTGAGGTTCTTATGTTTTGCTCTGCTGTGTAATTTTTGATTAAGCAAGACAGAACAAGTGGAGTACACAGAAGAGATAGAAGAAGATAAGCAGCAAGTCTTGTTTGAGACCGTCTTAACGTGAGACGTGCCCATATAATTTGTCCATTAGTAACCAAACATTTAAAAAACAATGAAATTTGAGTTTGGACTGATCCAATCGAGACCGTCTTATGATGAGAAGGTCTCAATAAAGAATTAGTGTTTATTCATAATGTTTAAGGTTCAATTTTTAGTCTTTTTTTTCACTTATTGGATAGTTTATTACTTTATTAAATCACTATCAAATCATATTAGGCTTATGTTTGAAAAATTAGTTATATCGAAATGTTGTATCACAAACCTTATTATGCTAGTATTTGAAAAACAATTGTCAAACCATATTATGATAATGTTTAAGGTTCTTTGAATAACTTTATTGGAATGTAAATGTGTTTGTTAATCTTGAATGATCAGATGTTTTTTGATTTTTTTATTTATATTCTTTTAATAATCTAATAATTGATGCTATTGTACATTAATTCCAAAATATAAATATTAGACGAGAACAATTCTACTTTGCTTGTTCGTTACCTTTGGCTTCTTCTTGATATTATTGCGTTTGTACAAGTCATTTTCTCGAGATAAAAAATATTATTATCAATTCATTGGTTCCCTAGGGGTCTCTGAACTCTAGATCCGCCACTGGTACTCATCCGTATTAGGATGACAAATTTTGCAGGAATTTGGTTCAGGTTACGAGATCCAGGCTGCAGGATTTACAATTTATCAAGAACTTTGTTTTTTGTATCTTTATTAATGACTTGATGATGATGTTTTTTTTCATTTTGGGCAAACAATATTTCCTATCATATGTACTATTTTACTTTTATATTAATTAGTTTCACCCTTACAAGTAGATATAGGCTACTTTTGGGTCTCCATCTTATTGATGCCCGGTCGTTTTTGTTGGTTTGATAACATATATTGATTGGGCTAGATGTCCAGATACTAGTTGTACGCCTGGCTATTGTACATCTGCAAAGCGCAAGTCTACGTTATCTCACTCTACTACAAAAGCTGAGGATCATGTCATCGCTAATTTGGTAGGTGAAAAATGTGAATGATTTGCCTAAATGGAGTTGAAAAAGAAAAAAAAAATCCTACAATGGTGTTCACTTAAAAATATTTCCCAAAACAGTGTTTATGTCACTACGCTATTTTAATTTTTGTTTGGAGTCTTCAAAGCTTATTGTAAACCAAAAGAATAGTAAGTTTAAGTTAAATTAGAAAATAAAACGATACATTTTTTAGTCCTCACTAAAATTATTTTCTAAAATAGTATTTTATAGAGGAAAGAAATTTAACCAAATTTATCTGAATTTGATTTGGAAACTTCAAACATAAAAATTAGTCCGACAAAATAATTGGTATATACATCATATAACATGTGATACATAGAATCAATTATGATACAATAATATAGATACAAATTCACAACAAAGAATAAAAAAGTTAGCATTTTTCATTAAATATGTTTAAAAATATCATTTAATTAAATGGGTCATGGGAATTTAGAAAAAAAAAAGTTAGGATTGCATGGGTGAAATATTAAGTCGACGTTAAGCGGTTCACTTATTTATCTACTTTATTAAGAAAAAGTTATTCCCAATAAAAACGAGGAAAATTTGACAAATATATCTTTTATATTTTAACTACTTTATGAGAAGGGTGCACTAGGGATGTCAATTCAGTCCGAATCCGACCCTAGTCTGACTCGATCCGAGGAATATAATCTGATTCGAGTCCGAGGAAACAGCCATCCGACTCCGACTCAGACTTTACGATCCAAGTCCGAGTTAGAGACGGACCGGAGTTGGACCTCATTAAAAATCCGAGACTCCGACCCGACTCCGACCCTGTAGGACATCCGACTTTGAGTTTGACTTTAACACTAATATTTTGTTTCCTTTAAAACTTAAGACGCGACTAATTCAAGCTCTCTCTCATACTAATTGTAATTTTCAATTTTGAAAAACTACTTGGTATTTTTATTTAGATTAATAAATAAAGATACAACAATTGAAATCAAAAAAATAAAATACGCCAAATCGAAGTACGAGAAAATTTTGTTAAATTGTAGTAGTAGGATTATTTCTCTTGCTAAAATTGAATTCAAATTAAAGTACATATTTTTTTGTTAAATTGTATTTAACAAAATATATTTTGTTTATTTTTTATGCTTTAAAATCATTAGTACAATATCACAACGATACTGTTTGATCATAATATGACTCTGCATCCGACTCCGTTGGAGATCCGAGAGTCCGAGTCGGGGCAAACGTTGAGTATGCATAATCCGACTCTGAGTGGAGGTGGACTGAAAACAAAAGTAAAATTTTAATTTTAATTTATAAATTAAAATATATTTAAGTAAAATTTTATTTAATTTGTCTCAGTACAAATAATTAATATCAATTTTATTTTGTGACGGTGTATAATTAGATAAAGTATGAATTAGTGTATTAAATATTATGAAAAAGTGAGAAGAATTAAATATTAAGTAAAACAACATGTAGTCATTAATTGAAAAAATTGGAAAGTATATTGAAGGTTTGTTATCGTCATAATATTAAGAGGACGAAAAATTACATCTTAAAATGTAAGTGTGACTGCATTTCATTTGAATTTTTTTATTGAATTCACTTTTACTAATGTTGATTTTATTAAAATTACTATTTTTATTACAATTCACTTATATCTTTAATTATGTTTATTTTTCATCGGTTGAAACTAAGAAGTAATTTTTGAATGGTATTCTTCCTTTGCATTGGTTTTATTAGTTGCTACAGATAGTTAGCACCATATAGATAGCAAATTAGACAATAAAATCACAATTGAGCTTCCACTATAAAAATAATTATGCATGAAACACTCATTTTCAATTATCAGTTACTACCAAGAAATAAGAAAATTGTTTTGTGTAAATCATTAAAAGCATATTTTCAATTTTCAATTATCAGTTACTACCAAGAAATAAGAAAATTGTTTTACTAGACTAACAAATATATTATCGTCTCGTTTTACATCTAAAAAACGACACAACAGTTAGCAAATATGAATAAAGAAAAGTTATGGTTAAAAACTTTTATCCAAGTATATCAGAAATGAGGGCCCCCATTTATGATTTGGCTTAGGGCCTCCAAAATATCCGGTACGACCCTGTTTGTGGCCATCTTCTGGTGTTATCTCATTCTTGTCGCTTTAATATGATAATATTTTCACGAAAGGTCTCCCCCGAGTGTTATTTCACGAGTTTCTCGTACATTTACGGCCCGTTTGGTTAGTGATACTAAATGGTGGTAATGGGAATGATTTATAGTGTAAAATTTCATCAAAACTTTTATTTCATTCCCATGGTAATGAAACTTTGATTACAAAAAAAAAAATTTGTTCACAAATTTCCATTACCACCTAATACCACATCTTCCATTGGTAATGTATTGGAATGAACTTTATTAATAAAATTAGATGATTGAAGGATGTTAAGCATGACTATTAAAGTAGCCAAGAGATTTTTCAACTAAAATTAAATAAGTTTTTCATTCCTATTACCGCATTTTATTACCACCTACCAAACGGGCCGTTAGTATCTGATTAGGTATCTTAGGGTTTGTTAATATGGGTATTAGTGTATGGTTCTAAAGTTTCTTGTGATTAGACATGTGCATTGGGTTGGAGGCCCATTGGGGACCCTGATCCAGCCCTTAATAATAAGGGTTTTAAAAGGGTTGGGTTGAATAAGGATTGAGCTGTAAAAGGATTGTATTGAAAAAAAAACATGGGTCGGATAAGGATTTGATTACAAGTCTGGAAATTGTGTAGCTGCATGTACTATAATTTCTAATTATTCATCCTCTTCATTTGCTGGTCCATCAACTTTGAACCCTAAAAAATCATCTTCTTTGAAGTAGAAAATATGCCCCAAAGTACACTCTTAATTTTCGATTCATCATAAGAGATGCCGAGTGGGAATGTTTTCACGGTGTTTTCTCCAGTAATCGACTTCTAAGTTTCTATATAATCCATTCGGGTAAACGACTTCCAATTTTCCAATTGTAATGGCATAATCCCCAATTTTCTGCAGATCGCTTTTTTTTAAAATTGATTTCAAAGAATCGGATATTTTCTAGATTTTAATTGATTTTGAGAGAAAAAAAGGAGAATTAAATTGAAAATGCTGGAGAAAATGTTCAGCACCATCGAAGCATCTTGTGTTTGCTTCTTTGTCACTGGTACATTATTTGATATTAATATGCTTCTTCCTTCTTTTAATTTCTGACATTTTTAATTGTTAATTTTAATATCTACGAATATACTTTTAATTTTTTATATTAATCGGATTTGATTTGATATTAACAATTACTTGTACTCTATGGAATTATGGAATTGATTTTCTTTACTAATTTCATCAATTTTGATCAACTGCAAGTTGATTAAAATTGTATCAGCTTTTGAACTAATGAAATTTAATAATATTACATTAATGTCTGTAACATGAAATAAGAAATTTTGTTTCGGAGTTAAGTAATGAAATTTAATAATATGATTTGTAAGAAATTTTAGAGGAAATAAGATAAACAAGTTGGGCCGGGCCGGGCCGGATCAGGCTTAATGGGCCCAGCCCATTCAAAGCCCATTACCTATTTTCTATGGTCTGGCCCGGCCTGGCCCATTTCAGCTAGAGTCCGACCTAACTTTTATCCGGCCCATTGCACATGTCTACTTGTGATTATGTGTATAAATATTATTTATTAGAATTAAGGAATGAATTAATCCTACATCATCATTACAAGGCATGCAATAGATGAATATTTCACTTGTTATAGCTAAAGCTGCAATACCAATATGTTCAATATTGAAATTTAGAATTGAAGTAATATATACTTTTTTTTTGAATAATGAAGTAATATATACTTCATTTAGAATGATTGATTTATCAAAATTAACATAATTAAAATCTAATACTCCCTCCTATTCAGCCTAAAAATGCTATTTAGTTTTTCTACACTTGTCGAGGCAATATTTTAACCTTTAATATCTCAAATTATTCTTAATTAAAAATTATAAAAGTTTGATATTAATAATCCTTGTATTGAGACGAATTAAACAAGATCCCACATGACTATGTTTTAACTTATAAATTAAGAGTGATGAATGAATAGTACCAAAAAACTAAATGATATATTTAGACTGAATAGGAGATAGTATAAGATAATTAAAATCTAATATACATGCTTAAATATAACGTGAATTATGTTAGAGTGTAATTACCTAAACTTAATCTTGTAGCTAATTGTGAAGGATGCCTAAAACATTGAGATCCGATTTTCAAACCATCACCGTCAAATCCTTTGGGACATGAGCAGTTGTAGCCACCCGAATAGTTGATGCAAATATGTGAGCAATTATTATAGTTAGTGTCTGCACACTCATCAATATCTGTCACAAAAAGTAACTAATAAATATATTATTTAACATTTACTCGACAAAAAATATTAATTGTATTAAATTTAACGCGACAAAAAAAAGTACGTACTAACCTATGCATCCGGGGCTAAGGTAAGGGTTACCCTCATAACCTTGAAGACAACTACAACGATATCCTTTGATAGCATCCGCACTAAAATCTATGCATTTAGTATTATTTTGGCAAGCATAAGAAGACATGTTTTGTTTGGCATGCAGACAAGTTTGACCTTCCTCAATAAACCAATCAGTGACTATGGGAATATTAGTTTTTATTTGGTTGTAAAAGGTGGAACTTTCAAGATCGGAAACATCAAAGTTGAACTTGTCTTGCTCACCTATGAAAGCGTAGCTATAAGGATTAAAGTCGGACACATCATTGTGATATGTAAAACTATATAAAAGTATTTCGAAACTTTTTAAACCCTTGGGAATGGAAGTTTGGCAACAACCACTCCCTGAACATGATCCATTTACCACATCCGAGAGATAGGGGCACCCAGTTGCACACCCCGTTTTGAATGTTTGATCGTGTAAACCCTTAAAAAAAGCATAATCATCACAACCAATTACAGTTAATTTGTTTGCCGTGTCTGAAAACACAATTGGATGAATTTTGAGATCTATCCATGTGCGAGTCAAATTATTGAATGGCACTTGCTCCTCAAGTTGATAGTAGGCAGATGTAAAAATGTTTGTAACTCGCAATTGACCAGTAATTAACGATATATTCAGTACCTCAACATTACCTATACTGATAAAGGCTTTTGGAGGGTTATAGGAATAGTTGCAATTAATGATGTAATATTCACTAAATGCACATTTTCCATCTAGGCCGATGCCAAACGGGTAGGGAACAGTCAAGTTCCCACAAGTAGTATTGCAACCAGGTTTGGCTATGGCCATGGAAGCATAACATGTGAACTTAAGAATGGTTAAGCTCAAACAAACACATAACAAAAGAAAACGTAAGACTCTATTATTAATCATTAACATTTTTTTTTTTTTGTTGAAGGCTTTAAGTAAAGTTGAAAGTGCCTCTAAAATAATGCAACATTATTGTGTATATATTACTCCATACATTGATTTCCAAGTCGTCGAAGTCAATGGCGTCAACTCTTTACAACTAGACTTAAAGTTTGGTGCACACATTGATTGTAAATCGTACATGAGACTTTTCAAAGCCACGTCCATTTACTTCCTCCGTTCCATAATACTTGCTACATTTTACTTTTTTATGTAATTCCATGTACAATTTTGATCATTAATATCTTAAACTACGCTTATCTAAAAATTATAAAAATTTAATGTTATGAAAATATGTAATTAGACGATTTAAACAAGATCCCACTTGACTATATTTTTTACTTACACATTAGTTGCAATATGTAAAATAAGCTTGAACGATTAAAAGTGCACAAAAACGAAATGTAGCGAGTATTTTGAAACGGAGGAAGTATGATTTATCAAAACTTAATTCAACAGTGACATGTGCTTAGAAGTCCATCATAGACATCCTTCGTTCCATTTTAGTTGCACCATTGGATTTGGCACAATATTTAAGGGTTGTCAAATCAGTATGGTAAAAATAGGGATGATGTATGATTGATGATGATATGTGGGGAAGAAAAAAATTATTATAAGTAGATAGTGGTTGTGACTTGTGGGTATATTAAATAATTAATGGGATGATGTATAATTAATGGTGATATGTGCTAGGAATAAAGTGAGGATAAATAAATAGATTATTTTTGCGAAAATAGTAATGTTGCAAGTAATATAAAACTTCCAAAAACGATTAGTGTTACAAGTAAATGGAACGGAGGAAATATTAATATATGGCCAATGCAAGCCATTAGAGTCAAGGGTCAAGGCTTTCAAAATAACATCAATAATTCAATAAAAATATCATAAATGACTTAATTTCAATGAAATATGTCACAACTTTTAATAGTTAGAAATGTTTAATTAATTCAAAGAAATAGTTTTATTATTTTTACATGTAATTACCTTAGTGTATATTAAGATGTGAATTCAGCTGACGTTGAGTAAAATTTGTGTTTTACTTGAGAACTATTAATGTTATTAGACTATTGTTTGATAATTGTTCGAGTTTAATATTGTCGATCTTATTGGGTTACCCTGAATGTATGGTACGGTGTGTTTTAACCAATATAAATCTAGGTTTTATGTGACATTTTTAGCGTTATTATTCCCATTAATCATCAATTAATATTATTAACCAAACGGGCACTTAAGATAAGTTTCTTTCAGGGGCAAGTTAACATCGATATATTAAAAAATCATTAACAAGATACTCTTCATTAAATAGAATAAAAACGTGAAAAGTAAATTTTAGTCTTAATTGTGACAAAATTTTCATGTATTTCCATTTTAATCTAGCACTAGCACTCCTACTCAAAGACTTCTTTTCTTCACAATTTTAATTGCCACATAATTCTGAATATAAACCACCTCAGGTTCTTTTTCTAATAAAAATACATATTTTCACACAATATTTTCACTATTTAATATGCAATTAATGAAAGGTAATATGACATTTTTATATTTATTGTACTTACAAAAATTTCTAATCAATAACCGTGAATTATAAATCACCATAAAAAGACCAAAATAATAATATCAAAATAAACAAAATTAAAAAATAAATTATCATCATCATCATGATCATCATACCCAGTGTTCCCGCACACAGATAAATCTATGGTCAGGGTCCAGGGAAGGAAGGTCGACGGCGTCTCATACCCGTAAGGAGAGGGCGGTCACAAAATTAAAAAAATAAATTAAAATAACAACATTCTCACCATATCACCGACACATCCTAATATATAAAGGTAATTTATTAACTTCACAAATAACTTTTATTTAGTACTAACACTTTTTTTAGTCATGCAAATGAGACAACTTTGAATTATTGTACCGCTTGTAATAATTAAGATTGATGACTTTCCAAAGTGGAATTGTGTAGTACATGAGACTTTTCAACGCCATGTCCTTATATATCATCATATACTTCCTTCGTTTCATAATAGTTACTACATACTTTCTCTGATTTTTAATAGTTGCATTGCTATATTTTTCACACTATTCAATGCACGATTTTAATCTTCAACATCTCTAATTTTATATGATAAAAAATTATGAAAAGTTAATATTAAGAAAATACACATTGAGACGAATCAAACCAGATCTCACTTGACTATGTTTTACATTATATATAGAGAACTATATATTAATTAAAATCAATTGGTGAATACTGTTTGCTACAGAAACTGTATCAACTAATAAAATCCGAAGGAAGTATAACTTTTTTACTTAGTTTAATATGCTACTTTGTTCATTTATATGTCGAATTATACAAATTTAAAAATTATAAAAAGTTTATATTATGAAGTTATGTGATTAGACAATTCAAATAAGATCCCACTTGACTATATTATTACTTACGTATTAGCCGCAATATATAAAATAAGCTTAAACGATGAATATTGCCCAAAAACAAAATGTAGTAAGTATTTCAAAACATAGAAAGTACAGTACATTCGGCTTCTTTCATAGTGGGGTTATCAAAACATAGAAAGTACAATACATCCGGCTTCTTTCATAGTGGGATTTACTTTTAAATCCACCATATACTTCCTCTCGCTACATTTTTATAGTATCACTATTCATTTATGATCTTATTTCGGTAATTTCGACTCATGTATAAGAAATAATATATTCATATGGGATCTTATCTTATTCGTCTTATAAAGTAGTTTTTGAATACGTAATTTTTATAATTTTTCATTTTGTGAAAATAAAAATAGACATTAAATTACGTACAAAAAGAAATGTAGCAAGTATTAGGAAAAGAAGGAAGTATATGGTTTGGCCTCTGCAACTGCAAGGGGCTGGATTAGGGCCTCAAGGGGCTGGATCCCCATTGAGGCCCTAATCCAGCCCTTGATTGTAAGGGTTGTATATCGGGGAGGGTTGAAAAGGATTGGATTTAAAATTAACTAATAAAAATTAAAAATAAGGGTTGGATAAGGGTTTTAAAAGGGTTTTAAGCGTTGATCCAACATTTTACTGCACAAAATCGGATCTAGGAAAATTTTCAAGAGATAAGCGGAGTAGTCACTGCACTGTAATACAACTTATACAACATTAATTCAATATTAGCCAAAATTATTATTATTATTATTTTTTTTTTTTTTTTTGACAAATAAATTTTTTTTTCGTTCACCAGAAAAACACATAAAACAATAAGGCAAAGGAAACTCAGCTCTCCTTATTTGCATCAGTATGGAAACGAGGCCCACCTTCTATGAAGGATTTTCCCGTCCCATTCTTCATGTTCATACAAGAAATGTGAGGCCTAAAACTAGTTGACTCAATTCGTCAGAAAAAGTCCAAAGCGATACAGGGTTAACTATAATAGCTACAAAGAACACCATGCACATAGCCTACACAAAAAAAACTTAAAACAAAGCACTAAAATAGCACTAGAAATCAGTGTAGGCCTAAGAACAGCAGTACTAGAACAAAGCAAAGGTGTAGCACTATATCAGCAAGACACCAACAGTTGGGCAACACTAACCAGCAGAATATGCTTCAAGAACAGCAATACAACAACATCCAGCCCTCAATTAAACACCAAGAACAACGGCTCCTAGCCAAAGTTACCATTATTACATCATTAATCAGTTGATATGCACCAAGCATGTACATCAACACGACAGTAGCGAGGAACAAGAATGACAGCAACGTTTTTGCCTCCTCTAAATTAGCAAAAAGACAGCAGCCCCTAGATGTAGAGCATCATCAGAAGAGCAGCAACATTTAGCAACCAAGTTGCATCAACCAACAAGTTCCCAGCAGCATGCACTAGTGGCAAAAATTACATTTGCTGCGCAAAATATGCTGTGGTTTTATTCATACGCAGCATTAAATGAAAGAAATAATTAAGGCAAAAAAATTATCACAAGTGTTGCGGTTTTCCCTATAACCACAGCAAATAAGCTTTAAAACAAATCGCACTAGTATATATGTTGAGGTTTTTTGTCGATGCCCGCAGCAAATAATGCCTCATAAAATTTTCATATTTGTTATATGCATCGGTTGTATTTAAACCGTAGCATTTGGGCTTTCTAAAAATACATGCCTTCTTCTAACATTCATTTTTTAATAACCTACTGTTCCATTCTCAAACAACACGCATCTGCTCTTCTCAAACCCACGAAAACTTGCTTTTCTTATTGCTCTTCACAGATTAACCCACGAAAAATTTGTTTTTCTTAATCTTTTTCATCATCTGTATTTACCCACGAAAAATTTCATAAACCCACGAAAAACCAACAAAATTTGTGCTTGGTTCTTGCTCTTCTTCCAGGTATAATTTTACCCATTGTACTTCAAGCTTCGATAGTTCTGTTTTAAGGCTTAGTTTTTTTATAGTAATTTTATTTTTCTTTTCATTGTATAGGTTATACACCAATCCACCATTGTTGTGTTCTTCAAGTTCTCAAACCCATGAAAATTCCAAGGTATATATCTTTTTCATTTTTGATTTTGTAAATAGGTTTAAATTTATCATAATTTATGAATGTGTAGGTAGTTGTTGTTTTTAAGTTTAAATAAATAAAAAGGAAAATTTGCTCAAATTAATCTCAACTATCACCCGTTGGCCAAAAATAATCCCAACTATTATTATTTTTTAATAATCCAACCAATTCTAATAATTTGTTGAAAACATACCCACTCCCTTGTTACCGGCTGAAACAGGTAACTTATCCACTTTTTTCCTTTTTTTACTTAACTGTTTTATATTAACCCTTCCCCTTCATGATCTATTAATCAAAAAAGAAAGAAAGAAGTGGAAAAGTAACATGTTGCAGCCGGTTTAAAGAGAGGTATCGGTGGATATGTTTTCAACAAATTATGAGAATAGTTGAGATTATTAAAAAATAATTGATAGTTGGGATTTTTTTTGGCCAACGGGTGATTGTTGGGATTATTTTCAGCAAATTTTGCCTTAAAAAAATTTAACATTGATTTAATAGGAGTATTTATTATCTTTAATTTGAAATTAAATTATATTGTGTTATAAGTTTTGAATTATTGTTGTGTCAAACAAGTATCTAAACTTATTATATGATATATGTAGTAATATAATGAAACAAAATAAAAATGTGTCTTATTGACGCGTGTCAAGCTATGGTTGAAAATTTTTCCACCTAATTAATCAGGCTATAGTAGTCAATTACACCACTAAATTCAATTAATAGAAAAAAATTTCATATTTAACAAATAACATACAAGAATATCAATCAATTAAATAATTTAAAGGAATTTACAAAAAATAATATAAGAATATAAAATGATAAATATCAGCTAATAAGGTAAGGAAATTATAGAACAATATCAAAGCATGATTTGCATATTTTAAAAAATATCAGTAAATAAGGTAAGGAAAACTCTCATGTTAATTTAGGATAATAAAGTGTCAAGTAATCAATTCTAACCTATTAAATATTTTCAATTGAAAAAATTTTAGAGTTTGTCATTTATCATTTTTCAACTCATTTATTATTATCATTATTATTATTATTATTATTTTTTTTTTTTGGCAAAGTAAATTTTATAAAATGTCAGGAAAAAATAGCCGAAGCTTACAACGGTTCACTAGACTGAGGTGACTAATCAAACACAGCTCCAAGGGACATGCCCCTTGTCATCCGCAAGGTTTGGGGAGACACCTCCAAAAAAGGAGACGAAAACTCCTATCCTAACCAAAAGGTTAGACCACAAAACGAAATTACAAAGGCATTCTTTACAATATAAGAACAAAAATATATCCTTTCGTAGTCCAGTATCCTAAGACTGATCATTCTAAATCTTCATAGAGATCAGTGGCGGATCCAGGGTTTGGAGTCCCCTGGGGCACCAACAAATTAACGAAATTTTGACAAAGTTTTTATTTGTGTAATTAACTTAAATATTTTTATTTTGGCAAAATGCGTTGACAGCGATTTAAATTCTTTGTAACTTTCTTGTTTAAGATTTTTTATAACTTCAATTAGATTCTTTTCTTGTTTAGTGGTATTTGAATGCCATTTGATGAAATAGAAGTAGTTTTTCATCATGCTTGTTGTTTCAATTGTCTCTGTGCTTCTTCATTTCCTTTTTACAGATTATCTCCGTCTTTTCTATATAATATTCATTCTCTTCAGTAGAAACTTTGTTCTTTATCCTAAAAAAAAAATTCTTTTGAGTGATAAATTGAGAAATTTGTTTTTCTTAAAGTTATTTCTCTCAGCTTTAAGATTAAGATTAAAATTAAAGATTCGATGGTAAAAATTAAGAGAGAAAATACCTAAAAAAAATCAAAATTTAAAATTTTAGATTCTAGTAAGAATCTTAAAACACATTCACAAATCTTCAATTATTCAATTAGTCAAATATTGAATTACTCATGAGCAACAAATATTCAATTACTCAAAAAAGATAAAAAAATCAAAAAACATCCAATCATTCAAAATTAACATACACATTTACATAACATCAACAAATATTCAATAATTCAAATCACATAAAAAAAAACATTCTAACAAAATTCAAAAATCAAGATTAAGATTAAGAATTAAAAAAAAAAAGAGTAAAACATCATAATAATATATTAAGATTAACAATGAGAACATAAAGAATTAAAGATTAAGATTAAAATGAGTGAAGATACTTAAAAAAACAAAAAAATAATTAAAAAAAAAATCTGATTTTAGGATTTTTTAGAGGAGAAGGGAGGAGAGCAAGACATTAGGCAGCATCGCACACAGGGGCAGCGAGGGTAGCACTGGCCGGAGTTCGTAGGGGAGCAGTTTTGGGTTGCGTTTGCCGGCGATCATGGCCGGCAGGCGGCAGGGCAGTAGTTGAACAAACCAAGGTAACCAGCAAATGAGCAGGATACCATCATAGCAGCTTAGACATATGAGTCATAACCAAGGTAACCAGCAAATGAGCAGGATACCATCATAGCAGGATACCAAAAGGAACTATTATTATTATTATTACTCCCTCCATCCCTTTTATTGTGTCCACTTTACTTTGGGCACACATGCCGAGGCAACATTTTAATCTTTAATATCTTTAATTGTGTATAATTAAAAATTATAAAAATTTGATATTAATAATCTTTGCATTGAGACGAACAAAATAAGATCCCACATGACTATATTTTAACTTATAGATTAAGAACAAAATACAAATTAAGAGTGATTAGTGAATAGTAACCAAAAACTAAAGTGGACAAAATAAATGGGACGGAGGGAGTATTATTATTATTATTATTATTATTATTATTATTATTATTATTATTATTATATTGTATAATACGTGATTCAAATAAATTTTTTTTATGTTTTATTATAAAAAAGAAATGTTGAATACTGTCACGTTTGCTATATTTAATGTCATATTAAATAATTATATCTTCAAAAGTGTAAGAATTCTTAATCGTCATACATAAGCTTCATTTGATTAATCAATTAATAAAATATTCCTACACTACTACATCTATTGAAAATATCATTTATGAAATCTCTTTTCTAAAGTCATCAAAAATACACAAAGCACTCATGGGTTTAAAAAATTAAGATATTTATATATTATATTATATATACAAAAATACACATAGAAGTATATTTTCAAAAGATTAAATTATAATTACTATAATACTTGATATTACGTGCATAAGAAAATGTAAATTAATACATTTAATTTCTCTTACACGTCAAATATTATATTCTCTATATTTATTATAGTTAACAAATAACAAATTAATAACATGATAATTAATTTTTTTTATGTTTAAAAAATTATTTAATTTTTTTACACGTCAAATGTTATTTTCTCTTGACACAAGATTCAAGCTAGTTCACCACTACGGCTCTTGATCCTCTTTCGTTTTTTTACTTGCACCTAAACAATTTTTAAGTAGTCCAATGTTTATGTCATATTGTTTATATCTAGTGTTATGCACCACTAAAAATTATAGATTCTGATATTTTAAATATATGCGATGAAACAAATAAAACAAGATCCCACATAACTATGTTTTTCTCATGTAATAGCCATAATATGTAAAATACTCCCTCCGTCCCATTAGTTTTGTCCACTATTCCATTTTGGGTAATCCCTCTTTGATTGTCCACTTTCCTTTTTTGGCAAAACTTTTTACCTAAATACCCCCAACTACCCCAACTTATATTATTTAATAATACCCCACTTACCACTTTTTCAATTATTATATTCACTTAAAATATCCACTACCACCTTTTCAATTATTATATTCACTTAAAATACCCCACTACCACCTTACCAACTCAACCAAAAGCTTAAGCTAATGGTTAAGGTCCCAGAATATATTATATACTCTAACACGCCCCCTCACACAAGAGCACTTTGGGCTAGAAGTGTGGATGCAACACAGGCTCTCCTCATACCTGGTGCTAAATATTCCACTTAAATGAGGGGTGGTTGAGATTCGAACCCGTGACCTCTTGTCATGTTGGCTCTGATACCATGTTAAGGAACCAACTCAACCAAAAGCTTAAGCTAATGGTTAAGGTCCCAGAATATATTATATACTCTAACATTATAATCACTAAAAATACCCCACTACTATTTTTCCTTATTTTGCGTGTCCACTACAAAGTGGACAAAACTAATGGGACGGAGGGAGTACTATACTACGTTCTCATTTTCATAATTCTTGCTACTGATAGTGACATTTTCCCACACAATATGTCACACTCAATATTAAAAACAAAAATTATGAAACAGAGAAAGTATATAATAATAAATAATCCAAATTTTAAATTGGGTGCAACTACATAAATGGAGAAAGTACAATTTTACGGTCTAGTCTACCATCTACCTAAGGAAGTGGCACATGCAGGCGAAGTCGCGAACCAAATTACATAACAGTCTAACACCACCAAATTCTTACTCTCCATAATTATGACATATGATAATTAAATGACATAAGATTTGACACTATTTTACATTAATTGCCACCAAATCGATTATGTAACTATTTTTTACTTGTTTTCTCTTAATCTTCCATTAATTAGTTATAAGCTATATTATGAATCAAATACTTCCTCCGGTCCAATATAGTCGCAACATTGAGAATATGAGCACTATTAACTTATCTCCCTTAATTGTGATTAACTTGTAATAATGTATAAGTTAAAACAGTCAAATTTTTATAATTTTTTGCTATACATAATTATAGAGATTCATGAATGAATTACTGCATTATAAAGCATGAAAAAATAAATATTACAAGTATTTTGAAACGGAGGAAGTACTGGTTTCTCGTTATTGCTTATGTTCCTATTTTGGATCATATGGCATTGAATAACAAAGACACTTCGGCTGAAGTGGAAGAACTGTTTTCCAAATAAAATGTGCTACCACTTGAAATGTCTTGGTAAGGTAAACTCTCGATTGTAGCAATAGACACTTGCTCATATTCTTGCTTAGTTGGTTGTGTTTCATTGATTTTTTGTGGTACATGAACATAACAAGACTCAAATATCTCTAAAACCCGTACAACTTCTTTCATAGTAGGCCTGTTTTTTCTGTCTAAATTTAAGCAACGTTTTGCAAGATTAGCCATCGTGAAAATTTCTTCCTTTGAACCTTCTTTTAGAACACAAAAATCCACGATTTCAAGTAGAGTAGAGCATTCCACATGAGTAAGGAACCATGTTACCAAACTCCTATCTTTTTCGGAGATAGCTCGTATTGCCTTTTGTCCTGTTAAAAGTTCCACGAGGACTACACCAAAACTATAGACATCACTCTTCTCTGTAAATTGATTAGATTGAAAATACTCGGGATCTAAATAACCTATAGTTCCCATAACACGAGTTGTCAAATGGGTTTGACCTACGGTAACATGTCTAGAAGTCCCGAAATCTGATAACTTTGCTTTGTACTTATCATCTAAGAGAATATTGGATGATTTGATGTCTCTATGAAAGATAGGGATAGATGACGAAGAATGCAAATAAGCAAGCGCACCAGCAGAATCTAAAGCGATTTGTAAGCGCATTCTCCAAGTGATGGAAAAATCTTCACTTGGGTAATGAAGATGTTGAAAAAGAGTACCATTCGGAATAAACTCATAAACTAGTAACGGAACTTCTGATTCTAAACAACATCCTAATAACTTCACTATATTCCTATGATTAATTTGTGAAAGAATGACTACTTCATTGATAAATTCCTCTTGTTCACTTTCATCAACAACCTTAGACTTCTTTATGGCAACAAGTCTCCCTTCACCGAGCATTCCTTTGTAGACTGTGCCATGACCTCCTTGTCCAAGTATTCTGCTCTCATTGAAGTTATCGGTGGCCTTCTCTAACTCCTTTACGGTGAATAATTTTGTTCTTTCTACAATTCCTTCATCTGAAGACATTTGTTTTTGCAACAACAAACCACCATTTTTCTCGAAAAATTTAGCTTTTTTCATGATGGCCTTTCTTCGTTTGATCACTAAATGTAGCTTCCACAAAAATAGAAGCAGCAATATTACTCCCATAGCTGCGCCTAATCCTATGACTGCATATATTATTTAGTGTAAGTGAATGTTAGAAATTTACTATAAGAAAATTAAAAGGAAATATATATATATATATATATATATATATATATATATATATATATATATATATATATATATATATATATATATATATATATATATATATATATATATATATATATATGAGAAATTCTACTGTCAATTAATTAATTTTCATCCTTTATACAATCAGATTTACTCTCTCATCATCAAGTACCCTACATACAAGAATTCTACTGTCAATCTTGTTAATTTCGCAATTCACTTCCTTCACCGGCGACCACCACTAGTGCCACCAATCGCCGCCTCCACCAATAATGACCACCACCAACGAGCAATAATCAGAAATATGAAGTAAAATTCCAGATTACCACCATTTATGAGAAATTTGACAAATTGGCACTATTACAAGAAAAAGTTTCAAATTAAGGTGTTTAACTATAATTATCACCATTTATGGAAAATTTAAGGACTAAAATTTCAAATCTAGCTAGTATATAAGAATGAAATTCGACCTTTGAAATGAATTTTAATAAAATATAATGATAAAAAATTAATATTGTAGGGGAATACAGTGGGAAGAGAGAAGAGGAAATGTCTCAAATTTGGTGGTTTGCAAGGCGGAGAAAGAAAAATGTGTTGCCAATTTGGTGGTTTGAAAGATAGAGATGTAGAGAAATAATAAAGAAGATAGAAGAAATGGAAAAAAATACTAGCTTTTACTACCCTTTCCATTTGAGGTTTCTATACCAAACAATTTTAATGAAGAAAGAGAATGAGTTAAAACCATTCCATTCCTTTTCTCCATCTTATTCATTACCTTTCCCTTTCTGTTTTTCAAGATATATTAAACAACCCCTTACGGCTCGTTTGGTAGGTGGTAATAAATCGTGTCAATGGGAATGAAATACTAGTGTAATTTTGGTTAAAAAATCTTTTGGCTATCTTGATGACCATGCTTGACCACCTTCAATCATCTCATTTTGTTCATAAAATTCATTCCAATGCAGTACCAATGAGAGAGGTGGTATTAGGAGGTAATGGAAATTTGTAAACAAAAAAATTTTTTTTTTTTTGATCAAAATTTCATTACCATAGGAATGACATGAAAATTTTGATGAAATTTTACACTATAAATCATTCCCATTACCACCAGTTAGTACCACTAACCAAACGGGCCGTTAGTGTATGTGATCCCCCAGCTTCAATTGAGGGGGTGTATCTATATGGTTCTATGGTTTCTTGTGATTATGTGTATAAATATTATTTATTATTAATAATAAGAATTGAGGAATTAATTAATCCTACAACATCATTACACAAGGCAATAGATGAATATTTCACTTCTTGTTATAGCTAAAGCTGCATTACCAATATGTTCAATATTGAAATTTAGAATTGAAGTAATATATACTTCACTTAGAATGATTGATTTATCAAAATTAACATAATTAAAATCTAATACTCTCTCCTATTCGGCTTAAATGTCCTATTTATAGTTTTTTCCACACTTGTCGAGGCAATACTTTAACCCTTAGTATCTCAAATTATTCTTAATTAAAAATTATAAAAGTTTGATATTAATAGTCTTTGTATTGAGACGAATCAAACAAGATCCCACATGACTATGTTTTAACTTGTAAATTGTGAATAGTACCAAAAAACTAAATGGAACATTTAGACAGAATAGGAGGTAGTATAAGATAATTTAAATATAATATACATGCTTAAATATAAGGGGAATTATGTTAGAGTGTAATTACCAGCTGTAGCTAATTGTGAAGGATTCCTAATACATTGAGATCCGATTTTCAAACCATCACCGTGAAATCCTTTGGGACATGAGCAGTTGTAGCCACCCGGATAGTTGATGCAAATATTTGAGCACTTATTATACTTAGTGTCTGCACACTCATCGATATCTGCGACAAAAAATAACCAATAAATATATTATTTAACATTTACGCAACAAAAAATATTAATTGTAGTAATTTTAAAGCGATAAAAAAAGTACGTACTAACCTATGCATCCGGGGCTAAGGTAAGGGTTACCCTCATAACCTTGAAGACAACTACAACGATATCCTTTGATAGCAGCAGCACCAAAATCTGTGCAACTAGTATTACTTTGGCAAGCATAAGAAGACATGTTTTGTTTGGCTTGCATACAAGTTTGCCCTTCCCCAATAAACCAATCAGTGACTATGGGAATATTAGTTTTTATTTGGTTGTAAAAGTTGAAATTTTTAAGATCGGAAACATCAAAGTTGAACTTGTCTTGCTCACCTATGAAAGCGTAACTTTGAGGATTAAAGTGGGACACATAAGTGTGATTTGAAAAACTATTTAACTCTATTCGTAAAGTTTTTAAACCCTTGGGAATGGAAGTTTGGCAACAACCAATCCCTGAACATGATCCATTTACCACATCCGATAGATTGGAGCACCCAGTTATACACCCGGTTTTGAATTTTTCATTTTCAAAACCTCTAAAATAAGCAAAATCATCACAACCAATTACAGTTAATTTGTTTGCCGTGTCTGAAAACACAATTGGATAATAACCGAAATCTATCCATGCCCAATTCACAGTATTCAATGCCACTAGCTTCTTATTTTGGTAGAATGCGGTTACTACAATGTTGTTAACTCGTAGATGACCGCTAATTAACGATATATTGAGTACCTCATGACCTAGGATTAAGGCTTTTGGAGGGTTATAGAAATCGACGCATTCAATGATGTAATATTCACTAAGTGCACATTCTAGGCCGATACCAAACGGGTAAGGAACAGCCAAGTTCCCACAAGTAGTATTGCAACCAGGTAAGGCTATGGCCATGGAAGCACAACATGTGAACTTAAGAATGGTTAAGCACAAACAAACACATAAAAGAAGAAAAGTTAAGACTCTATTATTGATCATTAACATTGTTTTTTTTTTTTTTTTTTTTTTTTTTTTTTTTTTTTTTTTGTTGAAGGCTTTAACTAAAGTTGAAAGTGCCTCTAAAATAATGCAACATTATTGTGTATATATTACTCCGTACATTGATTTCTAAGTCGACAAGTGGATGAGCTTTAACATCTAACCATGACCAATTCATAGTATAGAATGGCACTTGCTCCTCAAGTTGAAAGTAGGCATCGTTGCAATTGACCATTAATTAATGATATATTCAGTACCTCAACATTACCTGTACCGATAAAGGCTTTTGGAGGGTTATAGTCGGAATCGTTGCAATTAATGATGTACTCCCTCCGTTTCTTCTTAATTGTCCACTTTGCCTTTGGAACGGATTTTAAGAGTGGTGTGGTAGTGGGATATTTTTATTGATTATAATAATTGAAAAGGTGGTAGTGGGGTATTTTAAGTGAATATAGTAATTGAAAAGGTGGTAGTGGGGTATTTTAAGTGATTATTATAATTGAAAAGGTGGTAGGTGGGGTATTATTAAATAATATAAGTTGGGGTAGTTTGGGGTATTTAGGTAAAAAGTTTTGCCAAAAATAGAAAGTAGACAAGTAAAGAGACTTTACCAAATAAGGAAAGTGGACAATTAAAAAGAAACGGAGGGAGTAATATTTATTAAGTGAACATTTTCCATCTAGGCCAATAACATACGGGTATGGAACAGTCAAGTTCCCACAATAAGTAGTATTGCAACCAGGTTTGGCTATGGCCATGGAAGCACAACATGTGAACTTAAGAATGGTTAATATTAAACTAACACATAACTGAAAAATAGATAAGACTCTATTACTGATCATTAACATTGTTTTTTTTTTTTTTGTTGTTGTTGAAGGGTTTAGGTAAATCTGCCTCTAAAATAATGCAATATTATTGTGTATATTACTTCATAGATTGATTTCCAAGTTGACAACTAGACTTAAAGTTTGGTGCACACATTTATTGTTAATCGCACATGAGACTTTTCAATGCCACGTCCATTTATGATTTATCAAAACTTAATTCAACAGAGACATATTGAAAAATAGGAATTCCACCATAGATCTCATATGACTATATCTAATTATACATATTTACTTGCACCATTTGCTTTTTCACATTCCCCAATGCACGAATTCAATCGTTAATATATCTAATTATACATATTGAAAAATTATGAAAACTCAAAATTATTAAACTTTGAATCCAGACGATTCAAACAAGATCTCATATGACTATGTTTTAACTTATAAATTACCGACAATATAAAAGCCAATTTGCTAAATGAATAGTACCGAAGTCAACTATGCTGCAAGTAAATAAGAATGGAGGAAGTACATTGAATTCCACCATAGATTTCCTCCGTTCCATTTTAGTTGCACTATTGATCACAATATTTAAGAGTTGTCAAATCAGTATGGTAAAAATAGGAATGATGTATGATTGATGATGATATATAGGGGTAGAAATAAAAAAATTATTATAAGTAGATAGTGATTGTGACTTGTGGGTATAATAATAAATAATTAATGGGATGATGTATGATTGATGGTGATATGTGGTAGGAATAGAGTAAGGATAAAATAAGTAGATTATTTTTGCCAAAATAGTAATGTTGCAAGTGATATGAAACATCCAAAAATGGTTAGTGTTGCAAGTAAAATGGAATAGAGGAAGTATTAATATATGGCCAATGCAAGCCATTAGAGTCAAGGGTCAAGGCTTTAAGAATAACATCGATAATTCAATAACAATATCATAAATGACTTAATTTCAATGAAATATGTCACTACTTTTAGTAGTTAGAAATGTTTAATAATCAAAGAAATATTTTTATGATTTTTATATGTAATTACCTTAGTATATATTGAGATGTGAATTCAGCTAACATTCACTAAAATTTGTGTTTCACTTGAGAACTATTAATGTTATTAGACTATTGTTTGATAATTGTTCGAGTTTAATATTGCTGATCCTATTGGGTTACTCTTAATGTATGAGGCAATTTTGTGTGTTTCAACCTATATAAATCTAGGTTTTATGTGACATTTTAGCACTCGTCACATATATTGTTGGCCATGTAAGCGTATGTGGCATTACATGTTAATGGTAAATTGTAAACAAAAAAAAACTTTTTAATGATCAATCTTTCGTTACAATGATATTGCCATTATTCATATCATAAAAATTTACACTATATATCATTCCCATTAACCACCACTTAATAAAATTAACCAAACGGGCAGTTAAAATAAGTTTCTTTCAGGGACAAATTAACATCTATATATTTAAAAATCATTAACCAGATACTCTTCATTAAATAGAATAAAAACGTGAAAAATAAATTTTAGTCTTAATTGTGACAAAATTTTCATGTAATTTCCATTTTAATGTAGCGCTCCTACTCAAAGACTTCTTTTCTTCACAATTTTAATTACCACATAATTTTGAATATAAACCACCTCAAGTTCTTTTTCTAATAAAAATACATATCTTCACACAATATTTTCACTATTTAATATGCAAATATTCAAAGGTAATATGACATTTTTATATATATTTTACTTCTAAAAATTTCTAATCAATAACTGTAAATACAAATCATCATAGAAAGACAAAAATAATAATATCTGAATAAACAGCTTTAAAAAAATAAATTAAAATAACAAAATTCTCTCAATATCACATAAACATCATAATATATAAAGGTGAGTTATTAACTCACAAAATATCTTTATTTACTAACGCTTTTTTTAGTTATGCCAATGAGACAACTTTGAATTATTGTACCTCTTGTAGTAATTAAGAATGATGACTTTTCATTTCGACGTCATATCACCCAACTACTTTGAAGTGGAATTGCGTAGTACATGAGACTATTCAACGACGACGTCCTTATATCATCATATGCTTCCCTCGTTTCATAATACTTGCTACATATATTTTTTTTACGTAATTTAATAAGCAACTTTGTTCATTTATATGTCGAATTATACACATTTAAAAATTATAAAAAGTTTATATTATGAAGTTATGTGATTAGACGATTCAAATAAGATCCCTCTTGACTATATTATTACTTACGTATTAGCCGCAATATATAAAATAAGCTTAAACGATGAATATTGTCCAAAAACAAAATGTAGTAAGGATTTCAGAATGGAGAAAGTATAATACATCCGGCTTCTTTCATAGTGGGGTAATCAAACTTGCTATATACATAACAAAACATGGAAAAACATCAATAAAAGTTAGGACATACTTCCTCCGTTCCATAATACTTGCTAAATTTTCCCTTTTGGGAAATTTCATATTACTTGCTACATTTCCTTTTTAGTAAAAAACCAATCATTTAAAGTTATACCTACTCCTATTTTTATCCTACTCTATATCTAATTACTCCTATTTTTCTTTTTCATTTTTCAACAAATAATATTAAAAAATTCCAAAAAAGCAACTTTCCACATATTACTCATCATTGCATAGTAACTTCTTAATCTTTGTGCCCATGCAATGGTAGCAAGTAAATCAGAACGGAGGAAGTATTTCTTATTTCCTAATGATAGAGTATTATGAAAGTCACAAAGATCACTATGTATTTATTACAAAATTTTGGATTTCCGTTCAACACTTTTAAATAGAGTCATTGTGATCTTATTTAACATGCACGTTAAGCAATTTTTAGACATTTTGACACAAATAAGAATTAAATCATGTTTGGACATAAAAGTAATTGTATCAAGATTAGCAAGTCCTAGTCTATTATGCCTCTAATAATGCAAATCTTCCTTTTCATTATTTAAAACATCTGAAACATTACAAATTACATCTTTATTCAAATCTAAAGACAACATAAAAAGACCATTACAAAGATAAGCATGTTCTACAAACAAGTTATTCTTATAAATAATACACCTATCGGCTTCGATCAAATACTAATTTGTAGCCCAATCGATTCATGATTGGACCCGAGACAAGATTTCTACTAATTTCGGGTGCATAGTAAACATTCCTTAAAACTAAGAGATTCCCCGAAGTGAACAATAGCTCAACTTGTCATTTACCTTGAGCCATGATAGGTGCGTTATTTCTCGTAAAGATATGTTCCCCAACAACCACCTTATGAAAGGTTTTGAACCATTTTGTAGTGCTACATCTTACATGAATGTCTCGAAGCCCCGCCCCGAATCGATCCACCAAGACAAAGTATCATTCTGCATAACATTTAAGTTAGTATTCATTGCACTAAAATTCAAAGAAAAATTTAAATCAAAATTACATGATTACCTTGAGTCGAAGGGTCTTTGCTTGTAGAAGCTTGACCACTCCCCTTCGCCTTCTTTTGCTTGTTCTTGAAAGCAAAGTAATTTTTCTTTTGGTGTTTGGGTTTTCCACATTCCCAACATACCTTTTCACCGGTATTCGAGCTAGTGGCCTTCCCCATTTGAAGAATCACCTAATTTCTTCCTTTTCTCACCATAATGGGATGGTTACCCTTCCGCAACCATATTGGTGGTACCAACATTAGGATTTTCATCATTCCGATTCTCTTGAATCCTTATGCTAGACTCAACAACAATGGGTTGTCCAAGATTGAAGAGTGAAATCTCCTCTCTTTGATGCTTTAAAGCATGTCTAACATCCCTCTAAGAGGGAGGCAACTTGTCTATAATGCTTAAAACAATAAACACTCCATCCATTTCAATGTTATATAATTACATATTAGCATGCATTGTAATTCATATAATTGATCAATTACGGGGCGATTTTCAACCAACTTATAAGAATTACAATTACTTACAAGAAACTATTTGACACTACAAAAAATTTGCAAACTAGCGACTGCGAGATATAGTCGTAAATTAGTCGGTATTTGTAAATACCGACTAACCGCCGACTAAATACAATTAGTCGGTATATAATGGTCGGTAAAATAATTGAGTCGTTAAGTTAGTCGGCGTACCTACCAAATATCATTTAGTAGGTGAATAGTCGGACCGCCGACTAAATAACTGTGTCGGTACATAGTCGCTGCTACCGACTAAATTTTAGTTGCTAAATAGTCGCTGTAAAAATAAAAGAGATTTTGTTTTTTTTTTATTTTTTTTTTTTGAAAGATGTTTTTAAAATTGTACCGACTAGCTGTCGACTCAGTTTTTAGTAGGGAATTAGTCGGTAAAGTCAAACTTCAAATGTTGACCATATTTTTACCGACTAATCTGAGACTACTTATTTAGTAGGGAATTAGTCGGTAAAGTCAAACTTCAAATGTTGACCATATTTTTACCGACTAACCTGAGACTACTTATTTGGTAGGAGGATAGTCGGTAAAGTCAAACTAATGTTGACTGAAAAAGCGTACCAAAATTTGGCGGTTATTTTTACCGACTAACCTGAGACTACTGTATTGGTAGGAGGGTAGTCGGTAAGGTCAAACTTATGTTGACTGAAAAGCGTACCAAATTTTGGCGGTTCTTTTATACCGACGGTTTTCCTACAAATGTATTAGTCGGAATCTAGTCGCTAGATTTTAAATATTAAAATAATAAAACTGGTCAAATGTGGTCAATTGTAAACCACATTTGACCAGTTTTATTATTTTATTACTAAAATAAATTGTCGCACGAATATAATAAAAAACGTAATAAAAAACGAATATAATAAAAAACGCAAAAATAAAATTAATAAAGAAAATGTTCAAACAAATAAATGTTTAATCATACAAACATAAAAAAAAACAACCAAATAAATGTTTAATCATAAAAAAAACACAAAAAAAAATGTTTAATCAACATCATCATCATCAAATAAGTAGGATCAGTTGGGTGGTGGAGGTGGAGGAAAACCTCTTTCGATAAATATGCCGCGCATAAAGCCGAGAAAGTGGTTTAACTCATCGCTCAAACGCTTATGCTCCTGCACTAGACGCTCAAACTCCTCCCTCGAAATGTTGGTGGACATGTTTTGAGTTACAGTGTTCAAGGACTGCTGTAGCTCATCCAACCTCTCGTTCACTAGCTGAAGGGGGGGAGGAGTTTCCTGAGTTTGACTCTGTGACGCCGCACTATCAGAGTAATAAGTCTCTGCGGCTTCACCAAGACCAAACACAGCCTTGGAGGACTTCTTTGTCGAATCCTGCGCTTCGACAATTCTGACGGCCTCAAAGTAGGCGTCATTTTCCTTCTCCTGAGGAGCATCTACCGGCAGCTCGGCATGGAGGCGTAAATACTCGTCCTGAACAAAGCATAAAACTATATATAAATTTCGGGCTTGGACATAAAAAACTAACTACTATGATTCATGATTACTTATAAAAAAAAAACATCATTAATTGCACTTACGTTCACCGCCTTGGACTTCTCGTTGGCCCACTGCAACCCATCTTTTGTTTTCACCCTATGAGTGTGTAGAAACAACTCATAAGGGGTGGGGTCGCGTTTCTGCTTTTTTTCCTGTAAAAAAAAATGATTGGTTTAATAAAAATAATGTATAAATAAACAAAAAAACAAAATTTTTAAAAATTTAAATTAATAAAAAGTTAAGTATATTACCAATATCCGCCGTGTCCTGCGGGCCGACACGGAGCCGCCGGTATGGGTGACTTCTGCGACACCCGATGAATCGCCCCGGCGACGGTTTTCGAAAATAAAAAAAATGAACCAAAAAAAAAAAAAACATGTAAACCCTAAAAACATATGAACAAGTATATTTCATCTAAACCCTAAAAAACATAAACATATGATAAAAAAAAACATAACATATAAACCTAAAAACATATATTTTTCGGAAAAAAAAATGATACAAAAAAAAAACAAAAAAAAAAAAGAGGAAACATGATTCGAAAAAAAAAAACTAAACCAAAAAAAAAAAACCATGCAAACCCTAAAAACATATGAACTAGTATTTTTCATGTAAACCCTAAAAATATTAAGCTATTGAAAAAATTCGAAAAAATGAAAAAAGAATCATTTAAACCCTAAAACACAAACATGTAAACAAGATCATACACATGTAAACATTCTTAAAATCAAGATCATAAACATCTAAACACATAAAACAAGATCATAAAAAAACGAAAAAAACCTTAAAAACAACATAAATCATCCGAAATAAACATGTAAAATTATACAAAAATCATGTAAAATCATGTTCATGGAAAAAAAAAAACTTAAAAAAAGACTAACCTTTAAAACTTGGAAAAAAAAACTTGGAATCTAGGAAGAAAGTGACGGTTTGGAAGAGAGAAAGAGAAAGAATGAGAATGATGAGAGAAAGAATGAGAATGATGAGAGAAAGAATGAGAATGATGGATGAGAATGATGAATGAAGAGAGAATGAGAAAGAAAGTGACGGTTTGGAAGAAGAGAGAAAGAGAGAAAACGAGAATGGAAATGAGAATGAAAATCACGGAAAAAAGGACTGTTTAGGGTTTTTATATAAAAATGCTACCGACTACCCTGCGACTCAAACTGAGTCGATAAATAGTCGGTGCATATTAGGGTAAATTTCAAACGTTTGGATTAAAACCGTAAATATCACCGACCATTGGGCGACCCAGAGTTAGTCGGTGGCTAGTCGGTGATAATTTAACCGTTTAACCTCCCGTATTTATTGCCTCAGTTAATATTTGAAAAGACGGTTGAAAAAACCAAAAAAACTGTTCATGTCACCGACTATCCGCCGACTAACAAATAGTCGCCAAGTAGTCGGTAACAATGTCAACCACCTCAATAATTACCTGCAGTAACTTTTCAGAAAACGTGTAAAAGTGAAAAAACTTTTCAGTATACCGACTAACTGGCGACTCAAGAATAGTCGCTGGCTAGTCGGTATACTGAAAAGTTTTTTACCTTTCCAATGCACCTGTCAATCAGAGTAGCTTCTCTGGGAAGCTACGTGATTCAAACTAGCGACTACCTGGCGACTAAGGGGTAGTCGGTAGTTTGGTCGGAGATTTGAATTTGGCGCCTCTTTTTAATTGTTTTCGTTATTATTATTATTATTATTATTATTATTATTATTATTAATATTATTATTATTATTATTATTATTATTATTCGTATTAATATTAGTAATATTATTATTATTATTATTAATATATTTATTATTATATTATTATTATTATTATTATTATTATTATTATTATTATATTATTATTATTATTATTATTATTGTTATTATTATTATTTTATAATTAATAATAATAAAATTTTAAATACGATATTAAAATATACAAAATTTACGACCCAATGTAAAAAAAGAACTTTAAATAAACATATAATTATTAATAACATATTATTGGGTTACATAATCGTCATCGACATCCTCGTCGTCAGATAATACAAGGTCTTCGTCGTTGTCTTCATTTTCCTCGTCATCATGAACCGTTTCGTCTAAGACTAAAAGTTCTCCAGCGGGATCACGCAACGGCTCGACTTGTGCGTCGGAAACATCTTCATTTACCACAAAATCCGGTGATTTCTCTTCCAGTTGAAAAGCAGTTTCCTCGAATTGCTTTGATCTGACTTTGCAAACGGCTCGCCAATCTTTCATGTTTTGCCTTAAACTGGGATAAGATAAGTAATAAACTTGGGAAGCTTGAGAGGCTAGCACAAAAGGATCGTATTTTCTATAGGATCGACCAATATGAACGTCAACCAGCTTATAACGCGGATGGATTCTCGTACCATGGCCGTATCCGGTGGTAGTCTGATCAAACCAATGACATTTGAATAGAGTGACCCGTTTCATTGGAAGTGCTCGAAACTCGAGGTCAATAATATCTTCTAACTGTCCGTAAAAGTCGGTTTCATCCGGACTGTTATCATCGGATTTCACGCACACCCCGCTGTTCTCAGAAGATTTCTTTTTTGAGGAATGAGACATAGTGTGAAATCTATAACCATTCACGTAACAAACATCATAGCGACGTGCCTTGTGCAAAGGTCCCTCGGCGAGGTCCTTAAGAATATCGGCATTATCCACACCGTCAAGAAACCCGTCCCTGGACTGCATATAAAAACAATAATTCAATGTAAATATGTAATATTATTTAGAGAACAAGTAACGATGGTTAACGTGTACTCACAATCTGTTTAAACCATGCGGCAAACTGGTCTTGGACCACATGGTCAACTTGCTCTGCGTTTAGATTAGGTTCGTACTTTGTGATTAAGTGTACGAACTGATCATAAAATTGATTCACCTCTGGACAGTTTCGCAGAATATAAGTCTGAGCAATTTTGAGATCTGCTTCATCCATCATAAGAGCCTTACCCCGACCATGAAGTTTGATTGGGTGTGTAAATATGGACAAAACACCCGGTCTGACGTTGGTAAAGAATCCATCATCGTTTCTAGGTAGATCTCTAACTCTGCATCGAACATCTGGCCCAAAGTAATGCGATACAAAGTATGATGCTTCTTCATTAAGATATGCGTTGCAGATCGAGGCTTCAACATGTGCTTTGTTTTTGACATTAAGTTTTAAATGTCGAAGATACCTGTAATTTAAACCAAAGAGTAATTATTAAGACATGTAAAAAGTTATCAGAAAAGTAAATAGTACTAATATTTTAGACGTGTAATTAGTAATTACCTCTCAAAGGGATACATCCACCTATATTGTACCGGGCCAGCAATCCTCGCCTCGTAAGCTAGATGAACAGGCAGATGTTCCATGACGTCAAAGAATGTTGGAGGAAATATAGTCTCTAACTTACATAGCACAACTGCAATTTCCTCGTCCAACCTCCACATATCTGCGGCAGAAATTCGCGGAGAAGTAAGACTTCTAAAATACAGACTAATTTCAGTAAGAGCTTCCCATACTTTTTCTGGCAGCAACTCTCGAAATGCAATAGGAATCAGTCGTTGCATGAACACATGACAATCATGACTCTTCATCCCGAATACTTGATGTTTAGCCATGTCGATGTTCCTGGCTAAATTAGAGACATACCCATCAGGAAATCTCAGAGTTTTAAGCCACTCCAGAAGGACAGCCATTTGCTCTCTGTTTAGTGTGTATGATGCCTTGGGAATGGTAGAACCAATTGGATGCAATTCCGACCGGATTCCGAGCTCCGCTAAATCTTGACGTGCCTTGAGATGATCCTTAGTTTTTCCAGGCACACACATTATTGTGTTGAAAATGTTATCAAAGAAGTTCTTCTCAATGTGCATCACGTCAAGGTTGTGACGGATCATATTTGTGCTCCAGTACGGCAAATCCCAAAAGATACTTCTCTTCTTCCATCCAACACAATGTCTACTTAAATCCGCGTTGAACTCTGCTGCATCGTCTTCAAACACCCTTAAAAACCCAAAACGATCCAACTCCTCCAAAAGCTCATTTCCCGTACGTATTTCGGGCATTACAGCCTTCTCAACAACTCCACGGCTAAAAAGCACCCGGTTTCTACGAAATCGGTGTGTACTATCAAAAAATCTCCTATGTGAGTCAAACCAACTGACTTTTCTACTGTGCCTTAAATAAAAGGCTTTGGAGTCATCTATGCAGTACGGACAAGCGTGCAAGCCAGATGTACTCCACCCCGACATCATCGAATAAGCTGGGAAGTCGTTGATTGTCCACATCAAAGCTGCACGAAGTATAAAGTTCTGCCTCTTGGATACGTCGTACGTCTGGATCCCATCTTCCCACAACAGCTGTAACTCATGTATCAATGGCTGGAGGTACAAATCAATCTTATGTTTTGGATTGTTAGGGCCAGGGACGATCACCGTTAAGAACATGTACTGCTTTTTCATACACATGAAGGGCGGAAGATTGTATGGAGTTAGTATTACGGGCCAGCATGAATATTGTTGACCCGAGCTGCCAAATGGGTTGAAACCATCTGTACACAACCCCATTCTCACATTTCTTGTCTCCCGTGCAAAATCCGGATGTGTCGAGTTGAAATTCAACCAGGCCTCACTGTCCGAGGGGTGACACATCTCTCCATCTTCTGTACGATGCTCCGCATGCCACCTCATGTGGCTGGCAGTGGTCGCAGACGCATACAACCGTTGTAGCCTAGGACCAATGGGAAAGTAGTGGAACTGCTTTCTTGGGTTATTATCTGATTTCCATCTAGAAACACCACACTCACCACATTGGGTCATACTAGCTGTGGGGCCCCAATAAATCATACACCCATTAACACAACAGTCAATCTTCTCTACCGGCAATCCAAGAGCCGAAATTTGTTTCTTCGTATCATAAAAACTTGTTGTCATCCGATTATCTTTCGGCAACAACTCAATAATAAATTGACATAACTCATCATAAAGTCTTTCTGGCATACGAAAGTCTGTCTTCAGGCTAGACATCCTTCCTATGACCGACATTTGAGTATGCGTTTCACAGCCAGGGTACAGAGGTAAGTTGGCGGCCCTTAACATTTCAAAGAACTGTCTGGCTTGAGGATTCGGCTCTTCATCATTTTGAACGGGCGAGTATGGTACATTATCGACGACATCATCACGATGCGGTAGAAAATGATGATGTGTATCCGGAAAAGCACTCGCTGCTGCATCGTATACCATTTGTGCATACGGATTTTGAACCGTGTTCAGCTGTGGCTCAACCGGAGCCCAATCAGTACAAATAGGTGCTCCGTCGTGACATTTGTGCAGGTACCAATCGTAGTAATTTTCAACAAACCCCTTTTTTAACAGATGCTCTCTTACGACATCCGGAACCCACACTCTACGATTACCGCACTTTTTACACGGACATCTAACTTCATTTGGATTTTTTTTCATTGCAAATTGCATAAATTCTTCGACCCCTTCTAAATATCTCATATTATAAACTCCTTTAGAACTTCGTTCGTACATCCAACTTCTTTGGGCTCGTAGTAAGTCCATTGTTCTGCAAAACAACAAAATACTTCGTTGGTAAATTATATTTAAAACAAAAAAAAAAAAAATTAAAAACGTGCAATTTCCTAATTTTAAAATACCGACTAGTTAGCGACTAACATATTAGTCGCCAGCTGGTCGGTAAAAAATTTAAAAAAAAAAATTAAAATGAGCTTTTTTTCCTGCCATTTTGATTTACAATTATTAGTACTAAATTGAAATTGCGTTTTTCCTTACTTAGTTCGTCGTATGTACTATAAAAATTGATAACGTTAAAAGTATGTTTCTCAAAATTGTAGACAATGAGTAGCTTCTGGGGTTTGATTTACAGTCGTTACTTTCATCTCATATTTTGAAGACCTACGTGATATTGGACCAGTAACTTCTATTTCCTCACTTTTCTTCATAGCTGGTAGTGTTTGCCTTGAAAGATTGTTAATGTTATGTTCTAGAACCGTCAGTTACTGCTTTGTTAGCTTCTAGAAATGACCATAAAATTAAAAATTAACCATGTACGAGATGAATAGAGGTAGGATATAGTGAAGAAAAAAACTCATTATAATTTATGTAAATCACTACATCCTTCCCCTTTATCATCACGTACACCGATTGAAATTAACCATGTACGAGATGAAAAGAGAAAGGATATAATAAAGAACATATTTTAATAGCTTTTTTCCGGCCATTTTGAGTTATAATAATTAGTACTAAATTGAAATTGTTCTTTTTCTTACTTAGATACTCGTATGTACTATAAAAATTGATAACGTTAAAAGTATGTTTCTCAAAATTGTAGAAAATAAGCATCGTAAATTTTATGGTCATTTCTAGAAGCTAAAAAGCAGTAACTGACGATTCTAACTTGACTTGTTCACAAAGTGCAGGTTTGAGTTTCTTGGTTTCTAGTGTTTGATTCAGGCTATCATCACTAAAAATATCGAGATTGTAGCAATTGTGTGAACCCCTATGGCATCGCCTTTTATTCTTGACGTGATGGACATAGAAATACTAATCATGGACTTACGAACTGAAAGAAGTTGGATGTAATCGTAGAGTATGAGGTGTAGATGTCGTAGAGTATGGGGTGTACATCCAACTTCTTTGAGTTCGTAAACCCATGTTTAGGATTTTCATGTCCATGACGTCAAAAATAAAAGACGATGCCGTAGGGGTTCAAACAATTGTTACAATCTCGATAGTTCTAGTGATAATAGCCTGAAGCAAAACACTTGAAACCAAGATAACTTAAAACTACACTTTGTGAACAAGTCAAGCCAGAACCGTCAGTTACTGCTTTGTTAGCTTCTAGCTAGAAATAATACGTTGCGCATTTTTTTCAATTTTGAGAAACATATTTTAAACGTTTCTAACACAATTTTATAGTAAACATACAAGATAATAAGTAGGAAAAAAACATATATTTCAATTCAGTACGACTAATTATTATAAATGGCACGAAAAAAAGCTCATTAAAATTTTATTAAACAATATTTCGAATTTTGTGATTAAGTGTACAAAAATATAATAACGTTAATCACTATATCCTATCAAGTCTCCATCCGTACACCTATTAATATTAATCATTTCACCGATTTAAATTAATAATGTACGGGTAGAGAGGGATAGGATACAGTGAAAAACATTAAACAACTTTTATACAATATTTCGAATTTTGTGATTAAGTGTACAAAAATATAATAACGTTAATCACTATATCCTACCCCGGTCTCCATTCGTACACCTATTAATATTAATCATTTCACCGATTTAAATTAATAATGTACGAATAGAGAGGGATAGGATACAGTGAAAAACATTAAACAACTTTTATACAATAAATATAACCATTTAAATTAGAGTATGTTAATCACTATATCCCACCCTTCTCCACGCGTACACCGATTGAAATTAACCATGTACGAGTGGAGAGGGTGGGATACAGTGAAAAACAAATTTGAGGCAAGTCTCATTTGCTTAAAAACAACCATTAAATTTATGTTAATTATCCAACCCCGTCTCTACGCGTACACCGATTAAATTAACCATGTACGCGTGGAGAGAATCGAATACAATAAATTCATGTTAATCACTATATCCCACCCCTTTATCCACACGTACACCGATTGAAATTAACCTTATACGAGTGAACAACAACCATGTACGAGTGGAAAGGGGAGGGATACAGTGAACAACAATGAAAAACAAATTTATGTATGTTTATAAGCAAATGTGGTTCATACCTTTAATATCAAATTTTTCCATATTTTTGATACGATTGAACTGTTAAATTTATGTTTCGCAATTTGTCCGGTTCTTCCCGAACCCATACTTAAGTAAACAAACTCGAGTATGGGTACGAAGAGAACGGGGCAAGTGAGAAACATGATAAAGTTGAAAGGTTTATTTTGAATGAATCGTTTTATTAATATTTCGAGACCGTTTATTTTTTTGTTTTTCAACTTCTCGCCGTCCACCTCCACCCCTACTTAATTCTTCTCAAGTAGGAGAGTTAAATAGGAGTGGTGGTGGATGGCGACAAGAGAAGAACAGATAAATTATAGAGAGAAGAGGGAAATGGCCGGATTGGGGCGAGTGGAAAATGACGAAGGGGGGGGTATTTATAGACAAAATCAGGATATTACCGACTACCTAACGACTCAGATTAAGTCGGAGTTTAGTCGGCAGAAATAAAACGTTTATTCCCGTATTTTTTTTCCTTTTTTCTTTTTTGGCGACTAACTAGCGACTACATTTATGGTCGGAAAAATAGCGACTAAAACATAAAGTCGCAAGTTGGTCTGCAAACGGCGACCAAAGTTTTTTTGTCTCTGTTTAGTCGGTATTACCGACTAAAATAAGTTTGTCGGTATTTTAGTCGCTGTGTAGTCGGTAATACCGACTAAATCTGTCCAGTCGCTAATCTGGGTCGCTGAGTTGCAATTTTTTTGTAGTGTGAAGCTAGCATCCTCCGCCATGTATTTATTCTCCAAGGTCTCCCATAATTCCTTAGCGGACTCATGGTATTAGTAGATATCAAAGAGTGAATCTTGCATCCCATTAAGAATGTGACCCTGGCAAATGAAATCATCATTTTTCCATTATCTCTTTTCCTTGATTGTTCAAGAGTTTCATTGTAATACCCCGTTATTTTGCAGTCAAAAATTACTATTATTATTATTAAAAATATAATTATTCTTGTTGTTCAGATGTTATGGTAAATGATAATGATATATTGTTATTAAATGATTAATTGATATTTATATATAGTAATCGCCACTTTTCTAGCGAGTGATAAAGCTTCAAATATTGTGTACGGATTAATTAAGTTAATAATTAAGTATTAGTTAATTAGTATTTGGAAAACCAAAATAAACTAAAGAACATAATTTAATTTGGTTATTAATAGTTCAAAACAGTTAAAAAGATCTTTAGTAATATTATGATACTACTCAAATGGAATCGGTTAATTTACCTTTGAAACCAAGCGTCGTCACAAAGCATTTATTGGAGTCGGATTATACATACTCCAAATTTGCCCCGACTCGGACTCTTGGATCTCCAACAGAGTCGGATTATTCTCAAATAGTATCGTTATAATATTGTACTAATGATTTTAAAGCATACAAAATTAACAAAATATATTTTTCAAATACAATTTAACAAAAGAATATGTACTTCAATTTGAATTCTATTTTAACAAGAGAAATAATTCTACTAAAACTACAATTTAACAAAATTTTCTCGTATTTTGATTGGTGTACTTTATTTCTCTTGATTTCATTTGTCGTATCAAAAATACAATACCAAATAGTTTTTCAAAATCGAAAATTACAACTAGTATGAGAGAGAGCTTGAATCAGTCATATCTAGAGTTTTAAATGAAACAAAATCTAAGAGTAAAAGTCAAGTTCAAAGTCAAATGTCCAACAGGGTCGGAGTCGGGTCGGACTCTCGGATTTTTAATAAGGTCCAACTCCGGTCCGTCTCTAACTCGGACTCGGATCATAAAGTCAGGGTCGGATGACTTTTATCTCGGACTCGAATCGGATTATTTTTCTCGGATCGAATCGGCCTAGGGTCGGATTCGGACTGAATTGCCATCCTTACCAAGAACTCATGAAAATATCATATTCTTATATTTTCATTAAAATATAGTAACAGATTGTTGTTAATATAGATATGTGCAACAATGGAGTATTAATGAATTAGTATAAGTAGTCATCGAAGACTTGTGGGATTAAGAGTATGCGTTCGTTCCAATGGTTTTTATTTCACTTCTTTACATTACATCTTTTATCCCGTGCACAATGTGAGTAGTTATGTCTAATTACAGTCTTCGATAAACTATATATGGTGTTGAATGCAGGGCCGACCCTAGATATTTTGGGGCCCTGGGCGAAATAACACATTTGAGCCCTTTTTCCTATGCAAGTTATAACCTCTATGGATCTTCTACAACCATTAATTTGACTTTTTTGACATGGGGCCCTGGGCGACGGCCACACAAATCTGTTTTTCATTGGTTTCTTTGTGTTTTTATTATAAAATGGTGTTGTTTATGACTGTTTATTTTGTTTATATTTATTTATTATTTTATTTTTTTAAAAAAATACGTTATCTTCTTTCGATTAAAATGGCTATGCGATACTTGCGATTTTAATTTAATTTTACGGTTAACCACCATATAAATTACATAGGAAACTAAAAGTTTGTTAATTGTTTATTTTTATCGAATTTAATAATTTGATTTCTTGTGTAGTATTCACTCTAAATTTCTTTGATATACAATATTTTTATTATGAATCATGGGTACTAGTTAATGATTAAGTTTGCTAAATTTTACAATGTATTTGATTGTATTTTAAAGTTATTATATCATTATGTTGAATAATGTAAGCGTTTTTAACAAAACGTGGGATTTGTGAGTTTCCAAGTAATTTTTTTTTTTCGAAAAGTAGGAAGATATATTGATGAAAAAAACAAAAAACACTGACCCTGTAGGATTTATGATTGCCGGCATAAAAAACCCCGCAAGGGGAAAAAGCCATTAGACATAAACCCAACAAAGACCAGGCCGCCCAAAACAGCATAGTAAATTTATATATGTTAAATGTTTTTGCCCCGGACTGTGTAGGGTAGGTCAACCCTTGGTGCACCTAAACGTGACATGTGTTTATATTGCCAAGAGCAAATTACCTCCTTAAGGTGTCTGATGGATCGGACTTTGGGAGGAGTCCATGAAAGAGGATGCATGTGTTATTTTTGTGACATTATATAAATGTTTATTGTGAATAAATTTTAAAGTGCGACAATTCAAGTGTTATGAGTATTTTCAAAGTGTGAAAATTCCAGTATGTTTTATTTGAATATTTACAAAGTGTGACAATTTAAGTATTTTATACCATATAAGTATATTTGATTTATTTATATTAAATATATAAATACTTTAAGATTTAATTTTGTGAATTTCGAAAGTAATAAAAATATATATTTTAAAAGTCAAACGTTTTCACAAGAATAACTAGTTTGACATGTTAGAGTAACTATTCACTGAGTTGTGGCGTCAAACGTGTTTAGTGCATGAGGGTTGGGCGACATAGATCACACGTCACAAGTGTATTTAAATAAAAGTAGTCTTATAATATTTGTTTTCTTTAAAACTATATTAGTTAAGTTTATTTTGACGCCTTACACTTTCTAAGTGTGGCGGACACCCTGTTTTTATCTTCTGCTGCTATGAAAGACTATTTAAGTTTCTTTGTGTTTATTATTTTATTGTTATAAAAATTAGGGGTGTTACATTCATCATCCACCTTCTCTGATTTGGGGTACTTATCACGTAAGCCACGTTCAAAATAGTTAGGAGGATCATCATCTTCGTTTGTCAATGTCGAAAATCGACCCCAACAAACTTATCCAACTTAGTGAAATTAGAAGTAAGTTTTTGATACTTGTCATCCCGAAGAAGAATATCACAAAAGATTATTACAATCTAATAATGCTAAATACAATTTACAAATGGGAATTTGTATTTATCCTTTTGTTGATGGCTAAAATAAAACTTACAATTAAATAAGTACAAACTTAATGATTATTTTGTAACGACAACCGTTACACGAAAATTTGATACATGTTGTAGGCGTGTGATTATTTTCCTTTTGTGATATTTCCCCCACAAAGTTACTTGGGTTTAGACTTGGAAATTCACAACAAGATACAAACAACACAACACACCTTTAGTACTTAGGGTATATCACTTAATGACAAGTGTTTGAAGAATTACAAGCTTTGAAAGTTCTAATAAAAGTTAATTACACTCTTGAAAGAACACAAGTGAATGAGAAAGAGCAAGAAAGAATTCAGAAAAGGTGTAGTTTTCACTCATCCCCAAGCCTCTATTTATACTACTACAAGTATAACTAAGAGTCATGAGAATTCAATCACCCATTGATGACCAATATTGATGGTCTCGAATCAATACCATTAAAACAAGGTATTCATGAGCACTATTCTCCTCCATTATACCATTGTAACTCCAAAAATAAAGTGGAATAAGTTAGGGAATTTAATGCAATCAACTCAAGGGAAACATAATGACTCAACGGTTATATCAGAACAAAAAGCCGAGTCAGCTTTTGCTCCAAAACCAGGAAAGTTGATTCGGCTTTACATGCTGGAAAAAAATGTCTTTTCCAGTATCTAAACCCGAGTCGGCTTTAGGCCCAAAACCAAGAAAGACAAATTGGGTTTTCTTGTTGACTCGATTTTTAAATTGTTCTTTTGTCCTTTCCTTTGAACTCGTTTAAGATCTTCTATTTTAATAAACTTATATCAAAAAACTATATCACGAATTTTAATTGATTATTAGCACATTATCTTATTTGTTTAAGAACAAGAAAGAAAAAAATTATAAATAAGAAAGAAAAATGTTAAAATTGATTCAAAATTTTTTTTTTCATATTTAAATATTTTGATTATTCATTATTCTATGATCTTTTACATATTGCGATTAGTAGAAAAACATTATTTATTTAGTTGTGTATTTTATAAAAATTGTATATGATTTATGTATAGTTAAAGATATGACATCGACAAAGGCATTAGACTGTATAAACTACAAATTAAAGAGGTTTAGTAGCAAACAATTCAACATAGGAAGTATAAATTTGCTAGCAAAGTAAAGCCACACATAGAGTAAAGTATAGTATTATACTATATTTACGAACAACAATATTTGATAACAAAGAGAAACACGAATACAAATAAAGCACCAATATTACATAATTCATCAATACTCAATGAAAAATTATTTAGTCACTTAATTTTAAATTTGTGGAAAATAAGATAAAAAAAAAGGTGGTTCAGTCATTAACGAGGATGATTCATATCATCCATTAGACTAACTTCCATTGAATAATTTTCAGAGTACTCCATTGTGATACTTGAAGGAACATTGTAAAGATCTTGCTCGCCTATGAAGTTAATTGCCTTTGGGTTATTTTGGTTGGAGCAAGCATGTTTGATTGGCTTCTTGAAGCCCTCTAATTCAAGTGCGACTTCCTTCATAGTAGGCCTATCTTCACCCCTAACATTAACACATTCCTTTACAAGCTTAGCCATTTTAACTAGTTGATCCTCGCTTGCTTCCCTCACTATTTGAGGATCAAGAATTTCCATTAATCGATCTTCTTTCATTGCCATAAGAAAATATGTTGCAAGATGCTTTTCCTTAACTTTCCTTTCAGGCGAGAGAGGTTGTTGCCTAGTTAGAAGTTCTGCAAGAACAACTCCGAAACTATAAACATCACTTTTTTCCGTCAGTTGGCTTGTATGAAAATACTCCGGATCCAAATAACCTAAAGTCCCTTGGACTAATGTAGTCACTTGTACTTGATCAATTGGTATTAACCTTGAAGCTCCAAAATCAGATACTTTTGTTGTGTAGTTTTCATTTAATAATATATTAGCAGATTTAATATCTCGATGGATTATAGGTATTGAAGCGGATGAATGGAGATACATTACTGCATCAGCAGTTTCTGTGGCAAGCCTAATGCAGTTAGCCCAAGTAAGCCAAGATGTGGTTTCCTTATTTCCGTGGATATGGTCGAAGAGAGTGCCATTGGATATATATTTATATACAAGCAAAGGAACCTCAGTTTCAAGACAACATCCCAATAGTTTCACCACATTACGATGTTTAATTTGTGTCAAAATAACAACTTCATTGATGAACTGTTGTACCTGAGCTTGACCTTCCACTTTAGATTTCTTAATTGCAACTTCACGACCATCTTTTAAAATCCCCTTGTACACGGTACCATAGCCACCTTTACCTAGAATTCGATCTTCGTTGTAATTATTTGTTGCCACTTTTAGTTCATCTTCTGAAAATATTTTTGATGACTCAACACTTTCGCCATTCTGATTAAGTTGTTGTTTTAATAAAAATCCACCATTTTTTTCAAATAATTTTTCTTTATTTTTGATGTGCTTACTTCTTCTAAAGGTGGAAAAACCCATCCAACAAATTGCTAGCAAGAATAAAAATCCTAAGCTCAAACCTGCAAAAATTTATTAATCTCATCAATATCTTACCCTAAGTTGAACTGGGACATCATCATATTATATGATAAAGTTAACACCTAAAATTGTCGAAACCCTAAAATAATATTTATAATTCAATATTGTAAGAATAATAATACCATTGCAACTATTCTATAAAAGCTTCCAAAAAGAATATATATTTATATATCATATTTTTATAGGTTCCAGCCTAAAGATGGATTGCAGTACGTGGACAAACGACAAAGCAATTGTTATTTTTTATTTGTCCACTTTACCTTTTACACACATTTTTTTAGCAAATTTTAAGTTTTAATATCTCTAAGTATGTATCATAAAAAATTATAAAATTATATATTAAAAAGCTTTACATCAAGACAAATCTAACAAGATCTCACATGAATATATTTTATCTTCAGTATATACTTTAAAATTTTAATTTAAATTTCTTTCTTTTAAAGTGGACACTGGACAAACATAAAGTGAAGTGGTGGACAAATAAAAAAGATCGGAGGGAGTATTAATGTAAGTTTTTTATTTTTAAAAATAAATCATACATTAGTTGTTGGTTTCGTTTTGAGGAAACACTGGTTGATCAACTATTGTTGACAATGTTGTAGATTATATTTGAATTGTTTTTTTTACAGGTTTTAATTAAATTTTTAGTATGTTTGGTCAGCCAAATATTAAAGAATTTTTATATAGTATCACAAATTTTTATATGAGACGGTGTCATCGTGAGACGTCTCTCATACTTAGGTTAAATAGCTTAATAATAGAAATTTTTAGCTTATTAACTTCTTGTTTTGATGTTATCTGACCGTGAAACAATTTCATACAAGCGGACTGATAAATTTTTCCTAACGAAGTTTAAACACGTCCTTAACTATAAACGTTAAACGGGTGGCGCGCAGTGCACCAGAAGTACGTGAAAAAGTGACAAACTTGCAAGTTTATAATCTTGAATTGGTATTTTATTGCATGTCTTCGATTTTGACCGTAAATATATCAATTCTGATGATAGAGTGATTAATTTCAACTTAAAATAAATCTTAAAAAATCATTAAAATAGAAGAATTCAATTTTAAAATATAAAAGTGAATGAATTTGATAATAAAGGGATAACTTTCTACTTAAAAGTTTATAATCTTGAATTGGTATTTTAATGCATGTCTTCGAATTTAATGTTAAAGTGAATTTTAAAGTGATAAACTATATATATACAGTAAGTCTCATGGGAGACGGTCTATTCTATAGACGGAATCCATGAAGCCCAGCCCAAAATATAACATAATATATTTGGGGTTATAATAAATTATTTGGGGTTATAATAACTTATATTTGGGGTTATAGAATAGTATATTCGAGGTTATAATACCTTACATTTAGGATTATAACATAATATAATTGATATTATAATAAAAAAAAATCAATTAAGGGAAATGGGCTGGCCCAAATTTATAGTCAATCCTATAGACCGTCTCTTGTGAGATTTTGTGATATATATAAATTAAATGATAAGGTATAACTCTTCAAAAAAGTCAATAAAAAGTTTCAATTTTGGCATAAAAGTGATCGTTTATGACTAGGGCTGAACAAAGTTTGGTATACACCGTAAACCAAATCGTACCAAACTGGAATTTCAGTATTTGGTCTGGTCTACGGTTTAATCTGGTCTAGTTTTTTTCAAATTAAATTACGGTTTACGGTGTTGTCACAATTTTTTTATTTTTCAGACCAGACCGGACAGCAAACCGTACTATGTTCGAAAATCATTATTTTGTATTTACAAAACTATGTTTCCACCTACATATTTTAAGATGTAGTTATTTTTATATTGCAATATGTACTTGAATGATCTTGATGTTATCAACTAATAATTAATTATTTTATTTATTAATTGTAGGCGTAAAATATTTGCTTAAATATACGGATTAATTTGGATAAAAATCGTAAATCTGAACAGACCGGACCAATGTAAAACGGTTTGGTCCGGTCCGGTCTGGTGATTTAAAAGGTTTTGTTCTGTCTGAAAAACTTTCAGACCGAAATTTCTGGTTTGGTCTAAATTTAGTGTCAGGCCAGACTAATCGGACCGTGTTCACCCCTATTTATGACATTTATGTGATCAATTTTTACTTATAAATGTAGAATCTTAAATGGATCAATTAATTTAAAGTCTTCAATTTCACAGTAAATCAAAAAATTTAGACTTTAAAGTGATGAATATAAATGATTCATTATAGCTTATAAAAAAATCAATTTTTAACCTTAAATGTATTATTTATGACCTTAGAATGACCAGTTACTTATTGCTATTTTAAAAAAGTATAATTAGGCTATTGGTGTCCATATGAGACAGTGGCTCCCAAAACCTATTGTTTAAACAATTTAGTTATTTAATTTGTAAAATAATCTATTTATTCTCAGTTAAAATTATGTTTATTTCGTTATTATTAATTATATATTAGTTAATAAATAAACTATTATTTATTAATAAATTAATAAAAATGGCGAGCTAGTAAAAAAGAAATAGGGCGAAAGTTTATTCAGTTGTTTATCGACTGATTTTCGATAAGCATTTAGACGTAACATCATACTTCCATACTAATTTCCGACTAACATGTAGTGTGAAAAATCAAATGGGACAACCAAATAGACTTGCAGGGAGTAGAATATTCTACTTTCTTCGTTCCACAATACTTGCTACCGAGTGTGACATGTAACATGTTGTATGGGAAAATGTTACAATCAGTAGCTACTATTATAAAACAGAGAAAGTATATGATAGGGATCAAGATTGGACAACTCAAGATGTACTCATGGGTTGAACTTCATGTATTGTTAAACGTCAAGTTGAACTTCATGGGTTGGATTTCTATTGGGGTCCTGATTTAGCTCTTGATTGTAAAGGTTGTATGTGGGGGAAGGTTGAAAAGGGTTGGACTTAAAATTTAATTTATTAAAATTAAAAGATAAGAGTTGGATAAAGGTTTAAAAAGAGTTGTAAATGGGCCTTGATTTATTTAATAAGGGTTTAAAAAACGTTATAAAAGATTGTAAAATTAAAAGATAAGTGTTGGATAACTTATGAACAACCAATGAGACCATCAAAATTAGGTTCTAGTGAGTGGAATTCTGCCATTAAATTAATGTGGCAGTGTATATCGTTGCCTTTGTGGATTTTAATTTCATTTTTTATTTGATTGTTTAAAGTACTTAATTTTTTATTGAGGTTTTTAAAGTACTTAATTAAATATAAACTAATTCAAATTCAGTTACTTTTGATAATAATTAAGCAATTTTTTTTTTTTATTTTTAACCCACTTTTATCTCCCTTCCTGATGGCTTGATATATAAGTGTGTTAGAATTGTTAACTAGTTATTGCTAAAGCAAACATTAATAACATGTTAAATATTGACGTTTAAAATTGAAGTAAGATTTAAGACGAAGTAAAATCTTATATATATATATATATATATATATATATATATATATATATATATATATATATATATATATATATATATATATATATATATATATATATATATATATATATATATATATATATTTTAGGGTATAATTACCTAAAATTAACCTTGTAGCTAACTGTGAAGAATTTCTGATACAACCAGAACCATTTTTCAAACCATCGCCATAACATCCTTTAGGACATGAGCAGTTGTAGCCACCTAGATGGTTGGTGCAAATATGTGAGCAATTATTACTGCTTGTGTCACATTCATCAATATCTGTGACAAAACATAAGTAAGATTCAGTATCTATAGTTAGTTTGGGGCTATCATCAATCTTTAAGGTAAGCCCCTAATTTCTCCCTTTTAAGTTTTTAAAATATGATTAGAATAAATTTTTGTCCTCTCTCTGTAAGAGAGTTGTTCTACCCATTCATTGGGTTGATTCTACCCATATATTGGATTTTGAAGTCTCTCCTTGTGAGAGTTTGGAATTATGAATTTTGGTTTTTAGTTGATTTGTTGGTAGAGATTAATGCGATGCTGCAGCAGACACCAAATTTGCAATTATCATCAACTACATCAAATTCAATTCTATTTCAAGACTATAACAGATCGAAAGACCCCCTCGTAGAAGGCTGTATCAAACAGCGATGTGGAAGAAGATATTCAGAATTGTCAGATCTCATACACAACGATCATGGTTTTGTAATTTTTGAATTATATTTGGTTTAGTTACTATGTACTTGCTAATTTTTATCTCTGATATAGATATCGTATGACTCTTTATTAATAAATCAGGTATTATTAAAAAAAAAAAGTAAGATTCAGTATCTTATTTTCTTATTAGGTTAAGTCATCGTAAATGTCTCATTTCTATTTTGCATTATGTTAACTTTATAAATTTATCCTTATTAAACTTATCTTGTTTACACATTTAAACCTATAAAAATTTAACAACTCTACATTTCTCTCTTACACAAGTGCGCCCATTTAACCACCTAAAAAATGGTGAAAAGTCAAATGAGACTCTTAGGATGAATAGCAGCAGGGAGTATTATTCAATTCTTTCACAACATTTTGAAAATTCTAATTGAAAATATTTTGATATATAAAAGTATTAATTATCATATATAGTAAATCTAAAGTGACATAGAAAGTACGTACTAACCTATGCATCCGGGGTTAAGGTAAGGGTTACCCTCATAACCTGGAAGACAACTGCAACGATAACCTTGAGTGGCACCATCATAGTCGATGCAATTGGTATTATTTTGGCAAGCATAAGATGACATGTTTTGTTTTGCTTGCATACAAGTTTGGCCTTCCCCAATAAACCAATCTATTACTATCGGAATATGTGTTATTGTTTGGTTGTAAAAGGCGGGATTGTTAAGATTAGATACATCAAAGTTGAACTTATCTTGCTCACCTAAAAATGCGTAGCTATAAGGATTAAAGTTGGATATATTAGTGTGATTTGTAAAGCTATGTAACTCTATTCGGAAACTTCTTATACCCTTGGGAATCGAAGTTTGGCAACAACCGATCCCTGAACATGATCTATTTACTACATCTGAGGTATTGGAGCACCCAACTGTACACCCTGTTTTGAATGTGTGATTGTATAGACCCGTAAAATAAGCATAATCATCACAACCAATGACAGTTAATTTGTTTGCGACGTCTGAAAACACAATTGGATAAGCTTTAAGATCTATCCATGTCCAACCATTTTTATACATAAGCACTCCCCCCTCTCTTTGGTAGTAAGAAATTGCTACTTCATTTGCAATGCGCAACTGACCACTAATTAAAGATATATTCATCACCTCAAGGTTACCTGTACTGATAAAGGCTCTTGGAGGGTTATAGTAGGAATTGTTGCAATTGATGATGTAATAGGTACTAAGTGCACATTTTCCATCAAGGCCGATGCCAAACGGGTAGGGAACAGTCAAGTTCCCGCATGTAGTATTGCAACCAGGTTTGGCTAAAGGCATGGAAGCACAACATGTGAGCTTAAGGATGGTTAAGCTCAAACAAACACATAACAAAAGAAAATATAAGGCTCTACTAACGACTATTAACATTATTTTATGTTTTTTATTGAACGCTTTAATTTACTATATTTGAAAGTACCTCTAAAATAACGCAATATTATCATGTATATATTTCTCCATAGATTGATATCCAAGTCTATGGCGTTCACAACACTTAATTAAGACTTCTTTTACACGTATCACGTATGTGTTTTGTCTATTATAGACGACTTTTCACCGCAACGTCCATCACATATATTATCATACAACCGTTTTTCGTGGGTTTAAAAAACAAGCTACTTTCTTGGGCTGATTAGATATCTGTCAACGAACCTACTCAACCAAAAGCTTAAGCTGATGGTTGAGGCCACAAGATATATTATATACTTTAATGATATCTTTCATCCATCTTTGTACCTTGATCATAAATCTTACGTTAATTTTTTATTGAGATTTTCTTCTCATGAAACGGTTTCAATTGGGTCAGCCCAAACTCTTAAAAAGCTGCTCCCAATTCAAATTTCATTATTTTTAATATTTTTTACTAGTAGTTAGACTGCTTGTATGGGCTCGTCTCACGTTGAGACGGTCTCGTACAAAACTTGTTATTAATCTTATAACGAGATATAATGAGTACAATGATGAAGTTAAAGTGGAATCAATTTCCTCTTTTATATATTGATATGTTTTGAGGGTTTAAAATATTATTTTGAATAAATAATATACATATTAGTTTTTTTTATTTTCACATAATAATTTTATTTTGCATGATTAAGTTAAGAGCTTTAGGAAAGGGTTTATTAAAATAGTTTTTTAATAACAAAGTTATAAACTTTTTTCTTTAAAATAAACATTATTTTAATCCCTCTATTTGCAAATTTATTGAGAATATATTTTTTCTAATAAATAAAAGTTTTTAGTTAAATTTCTATATTTATAAAAATGTTCACTGTTAGAGTATATAACATATCTTTGAGCCTCAACTATCAGCTTAAGCTTTTGGTTGAGTTGGTTCTTTAACATGGTATCAGAGCCAACGTGATAAGAGGTCACGGGTTCGAATCTCAACCACCCATCATTTAAAGTGTAGTATTCAGCGCATATGCGCATCCACAATTCTAGTTCAATGGGCTCTCGTGTGACGGGGCGTGTTAAAGTATATAACATATCTTGGGACCTCAACCATCAGCTTAACTTTTTGATTGAGTTGATTTTTTAACATTCACAAATTGAGAATTTAGAATCTTTGACATTTCTATTTTTTATTTTGTCATTCATTTTTAAAGATTAAGCTAACGTGGTTTCGGTTGAACCATAATCATCGTAGCTCAATTTTTAGCCTTTTGTGTTTTCTCGTTTGCAAGACAGATGTTTCACTTGCGACAATTTTACATGGCTATTTTGTTACGTATGAAACAAATTACATAAACTCTAGTTTTGTTTTTTTTTTTAAAATAAAGACATATACTCTAGTTTATACTCAAGTTTAAACTGTAATTTGAATAATTCAAAGGAAGAGTATATTATTAATTGTTGAATAAAAAGCTCACATGAATTTAATAGATATTATTATTTGAGTGGGAGGTTTATATTTGCTTGGTGGGGAATAAATCACTTAAAAGTTCACACAAATTAAAATTGAATTATGAGATTATTTTTTATGTTGAGTGTAAACAATAATATTATATAGTTAGTATTTTGTATTTCATGTTTATTATTCTTAAATTATTTAGGTATGAATATAGATTCGTATAAAAGAATTACAAGAAATTTTTTAACATCTAAACAGAATTGCATGCATATAAAATATGAATTATCAAATATAGAAGAATATCATAACCTTGATGTGTGAATTCTATTTTATATAATCAGGCATTAAATAATATATCGAAATGGAGATTTTTTTTTTTTTTTGAATATATATCGAAATGGAGATAATACACTACAACAAATTTAACTTTTTGCGATAATGGATTTAGTGGCATTAAAAAAATGCCACTGATTCATATTTTTAATGTGATAATTATTATTTTTTATTTGAAGTTCCACCATAAAGTGATTTAGCGACACTTGATTTGTCTTTGGTGGCTTACGTAAATAATCTATAGTGGCATTTGTAAGAAATGTCACTATATCCTATGTCGCTAAAAGTTTTAGTGTCACTTTTTTATACGCTGCTAAAGGGTCTAATAAATGTCACTAAATTTTCAATATACACGATAAGCAATTTGAGCTATCGACATTTATATTAAATGTCGCTAAATATATCCCTCTAAAAGCAAATTATGTTGTAGTGATAGAATGTCAAATGCCATTTTTCTAATATATGTTTGTTCACAAGCATAGATTGGATCATCACGCATGCTATGGCGGAATAAGAAAAAGTCTTTTCTCATTACATTTTAGGTGGAAAGTATGAGTGCGTGTGATGAATATTAGAAATACTAGTATATGTCCCGTGCAATAGACGAATATATTAGTTTATTAAGTTATGTAAACATTTATTACGTATAATTGTTTATTTTTCAAAACTAATACTACTAGCTAAAACGATTATAAGTAAACAAATTATTTACTGATTAAATTAATATATACTAATAAAAAAAATTATTGTGCAAACATTGTATCAAACTTCCTTTTATAAAATGAATATACGGTATACTCATACATAAACAATTTATTGATGAAATTCTCAAAATTTATACTTCTATAATTTTCTTTATCATAATTATCCATGTAAGATTATTCTAAATAAGATTTTAGTTATTATTTTGCAAATATTGAAGTTAGTTGAATAATTAAGTTGAAAATGTTTTTGACGTTACACAAAATTGAAGAGTTTTTAATTATAAAGTTATTTATAGTTAACAACTATTTTATATTATAATTATTTTTGAATCGTAATAAATAAGATATAATTAATAGTATAGTCATTTCATTTACTAAAATGAAAGCTATCCAAAATATTTTTTTCTTTAAAAAGTGTATTTTAAAAATTAAAATTTTTAAAATTGACTTTCTTCTTACTATTATTATTTATCAAGAAATAAAATTTAATTTAAACTCAAAGTTTTCATATTTAACTACTTAAAATTCAGGAGGGAAAACATTATATATACAAGTGACATGTGTTATATTATTTTATTGTTTTGGTATAGTGTATGATATGATATATGATGATTGTTTTAGTAGAATCTATGATTTATTAGTTAACAACTATTTTATATTCTAATTATTTTTGTATCGTAATAATAAGATATAATTAATAGTATAGTCATTTAAGTTACTAAAATGAAAGCTACCCAAAATATATTGTTTTTCTTAAAAAAGTGTAGTTTAAAATTTAAAGGTTTTAAAATTGACTTTCTTCTTACTATTATTATTCTTTAAGAAAAAAAATTTAATTAAAACTTAAAGTTTCCATATTTAACTATTTAAAATTTAGGAGGGAAAACATTATATATAAAAGTGATATGTGTCATATTCTTTTATTGTTTTAGTAGAATGTGTGATTGAAGCGTGTACTTGAAATTTGAACAAAGTTCATCTATTTATACACAATTTATTACCTCTTCATATACGTAATTATTACATGTAACCTTTATATGAATGAATCATGATAAATATAGTTTGTATTAATTCAAAACACTCAATTAATTTACTTGTAACTGTTCACATTTCAAATAACACTTATGATGATTAAGTACATGCTTTAATTCAAAACTAAACATATAATCAAACTATGTATAACTCCTCATAATTAAGTATCCAATGAGTATGTTGTGTTAATGTATATCTATCCGATTCCTTATATATATGACCTCATATGATCAGATTATAATAGTAGTAAAATAATTATATTAGATACAGATCTTAGTTGATTTCTAGCAAAACTTCTTATCTATAATATTTTTGGTTGGCTTTTTTTTGGTTAACAACTTAACATTAAAAATTAGATTAGCATTTTGTAGGTAAGCTTTTGATAGGTTAGCTGTCTTAGAACATGCTTTAGAATTGCTAATGTTGGATGTTGAGAAAATGTTGCATTTTTAGCTATTTTAGACTTAGCAAATAGTATTTCTATATTGGTTTTTGATTTTTGTTAATTTGCAGTGAAAATCTGCCGAATCTTTACAAATTCATTGTTTAAATGTTTACGATGAGTACAAGCGCTGCATTACATCTCTCCCTGTAGATGCACTTGTCAAGGGTTTGATTGATGCCTATTTTCAGGCAGTTAAAAACATCGAATCACAGGCGCCAAAGAAGAAGACGCCCTCCAAGCTATATATCGTGTAGTGATGCAGCACAACATTATTATACTGAGTTTGTGACGCCGTAATCCTAACACCAAACCGCTCCTCCACCGGTCCAAATGGTTAATGAGAGGCTGGATCATCTTCAAGGAGTCACTACAACAAATTTAGCTTTTTGCGACATTGGATTTAGTGGCATTTAAAAAATGCCACTAATTCATATTTTTAGTATAATAATTATTAGTTTTTATTTTAAATTCCACCATAAAAATGCTTTAGGGACACTTAATATAGTCTTTTGTGGCATATGTAAATGTCACTATAGTCTATAGTGACATTTGTGAGAAATGTCACTACATCCTATGACGCTAAAAGCTTTTGTGTGACTTTTTTATATGCTGCTAAAGGGTCTAATAAATGTCACTAAATCCTATGTATACACTATAAGAAATTTGAAATAGCGATATTTAAATTAAATGTCGCTAAATATATGCCACTAAAAGCAAATTATGTTGTAGTGAGTCTTGGATAATATAGATGATCGCCTCAACAATGTCATTACAAGAGAGGAGCAGATGACCCTTGTGGAGGAGCAATGCAAAACGAGGGAAGCGGTGACTATTTGCTCTTCTTTGTGCGCACGTCGTTCCAGCAGAACCCGACTTTCCAACAACCTCCTCTGCCTCCACCATCTAGCTAGACCATTGGTTTTTACTTTTTTTAATTTGAATTGTGTTCGAAGCAATTGAAAATTGTATTATTTATTTGACGGTTACTTTTATCTTTTTGTATATTTGTATATTTATTTTTTCTTGTTTCGTATTTCATCCGATTTTTATCATTTTTTTGTTTTGTTTGACCAATAATCCAACTAAATTCCGACTAATATATAGTAGTAGGAATTTATTCAGAAAAAGTAGGAAATTTGTTGGAAATTTCATGTTTGCCTTTTCTTGCTTGAATACAGTCAAATTTCATGTTTGCCTTTTTGGACCATTTACCGACCACTATCTAGTAGGAAATTAGTTGGAATCGCCAGCCGCCTTTTTCTGCAAAAATCAAGTCAATATTGAGGTTTGACTTTTCCGACTAATTTCCTACTATTTTCTAGTCGAAATTTAGTCGGAAAATTAAATTAATATTTTAATATCTAATTATCCGAAAAATATGGAGAATTAATTATTTTCTAAAATTCCGACTAACTACCGACTAATTGCTAATATCTAATTATCGCGACTGTTATTTAAAGTAGGTAATTAGTCGGAATATTGCGACAAAATTTCGACTAAATTTACGGGTCGTAATTCCGACCAAATTCCTACCCGTCGCTTTTTAGACGCAACTCCTACTATTATACCGATTATAGCATTTTCCGACCATTTGGAACCGACTAGACTGAAACACTCGTAATTTATTCAGTATAGCCTTATACCTACCAAACTCCGACTCTTTCGTCTAGTAACTAACCTTGATCGAACGACACTAATTTTCTTCAGTTTATATGTTATTGCCAGTACATGGGCACTTACAATTAGTAAGTGGATGTATGATAAATCATAATACAGATTGTCGTAACTTGTGTTGTGTGGCTTTAGTAGGATAGTAAATGCAAATTGCACACTGTTATGTTTTTGACTAAGTCATTCAAATTTGAGGAATATACTTTCTCCGTTCCATTTTAGTTGCATTATTGAGTTTGGCACAGTTTTTAAGGACTGTCAAATCAGAATGGTAAAAGTAGGAATAATGTATGATTGATGGTGATATGTGGGGTAGAAATAAAAAAAATTTATTATAAATAGATAGTGGTTGTGACTTGTGGGTATATATTAAATAATTAATGGGATGATGTATGATTGATGGTGATAGTGGGGTAGGAATAAAGTGAGGATAAAATAAGTAGATTATTTTTTCCAAAAATAGTAATGTTGCAAGTAATATGAAACTTCCAAAAACGGTAAGTATTGCAAGTAAAATGGAACGGAGAAAGTAGCAAATTAGGTTATTTTTTGACTAAGTCTAACTTATGACTAGACCTGCGCAACGGGCCGGGTTGGGCTCTAGTGAAAACGGGTCGGGCCGGGCCATGCAAAATACATGACGGGTTCTAAATGGGCGGGGCCATAAGGCCCGACCCGATCCGGCCCGACCCATTTATTTTATTAATAATAATAATACATATTTTATTTTGTCAAACACATGATCTTACTGATATTTTTTTTTACTCCCATAATTAGGTGTTTGGAAAATTGTTAATAGAAGTTTGCTAGGAGCATTAAAATTTATCCTTAATTGTCACATCATCATTAATCACAATAAATTGTTGCAAATTTTGTATATTAGTAACACCTGTTGTTATTAATTTTGCAAATTCTACTCAATTTTATGGCAATTCACGTAATCATGTGGTAAAAAAATATTAGTAAGTGGTCAAAAAAAAAGAAATGGACTAGGGCTCATTTACAACCCTTTTTAAACCCTTATCCAACCCTTATCTTTATTTTTTATAAGTTAAAATTTAAGGCCCATCCCTTTTCAACCCTCACCATTTACAACCCTTACAACAAAGGGCTGGATCAGGGGCTCCAATGGGAATCCGACCCATTGCACAGGTCTACTTATGACTAAGGAAACCTTATAAGTCGACAATCTCCACTTGTAACTCAAAGCTTTTTATCAATCTCAGGACTTATATAAACCTACATAGAATATGTTATCATAATAATCAAATCAAAAAAATAACAAACCTTTTTTGTATGTTTCATTAAAACTTATACTAATCATACCCAACAAGAGAAAATTGTTAAAGATACTAGTATATGCATAAAACAAATGTATAAAGTTTCATGACATTCCCATAGGCCACAAGTTTAGCTTAATAGGGATTTCCAAAAGGTGTACTTTAATAAAGTAAAGGAAATTACCAAGAATATAATAAAACAATATTTTGCTTATTTCTCTACAATAATACAAATTTTTAATTGACTATGAATAATACCAACTTAAGGGGTGTATATGACAAAAATTTAGTAAATTAGCTTCTAAACTAAAGTTGTTGTTATTCCAGAAAAAAACTTCATAAACTGGTGTTATTCATGGTCAATCAAAAGAAGGTATTATTGTAGGAAAATTAATGAAAAGATGTATATATCACAAGAATTTTTCCTAAGAATGCGTTTGGAAATACACATTTCATTTCAAATTATGGATTTCAATTATGAAATCATAATAAAGAATTTGAAATAACAAGGATTGGGGTGTCATTCTTAAATCCTTATTTTAATTAACTACTTTTATAACATTATTGGTGGTTATGACTCAAATCCAAATTTAAATTCTTGTTATTGCCAAACACTAACTTTAAGCCAAATCCATATTTGCAAATGAAATCATCAATCCCAAACATACCATAAAGTAAATTTATGGTCTTGTAATTTTTTGGTTAAATGTAATTTTTATTTAAAATATTGACATTATTTTTTTTTCTTAATCCGTCAATGAAATTGACTTCAACTTTCCACCTCATTGAACACGATAGTAGGAGAAATATAATATATAATAATCATAAGAGAAACCACATACGCGTGCCGAGTCAACAATAAATGTAATGAATGAAAAAAGTCACATACAACCTAGATTAATATAGGTTGAAAACACATTGGTATGACTTTTTCTCCTCTCGGGATTTGTATGCCGGTGGTTTTGGGTTTCTAAAGTTTTGTATAGTTTCTAATGAAATTCCCAATTTTCAAAATAATAAATAGTGTGATCTAGTAGGATTGATGATATTAAACTGGCATAATTATCAAATAATAATCCAATGACGTTTATAGATCTAAATTAAAACACAAATATTACTCAATGTCAGCTAAATCAACACACTACAACAAATTTAACTTTTGCGACATTGGATTTAGTGGCAATAAATGCCACTAATTCATATGTTTAGTGTAATAATTATTGATTTTTATTTTAAGTTATTCCGCTATAAATTGATTTTGCGACACTTTATTTGGTTTTAGTGACATATTTAATTGTCACTATAGTCTAAATGTCACTATATATATCCTATGTCGCGAAAACGCTTTAGTGTTACTTTTTAATATGCTGCTAAAGGTCTAATAAATGTCACTAAATCCTCCATATATATTATAAAAAATTTGAAATAACGACATTTAAATTAAATATCATTAAATATAGTAAAAATAAATTATATTGTAGTGACATTTCATTATATACCAAATGTAACAAATACTACCTACAAAATATTCTTTCATTATTGAACATTTCAATTTGCGTCACTTTATTAATATATTATTATTGATGTTATTCTTATAGCCTTTAGGTTCACTTGCATTGGCCACGTGGATGTAGTATATGTCATAATGGACGGTCGAATTGAAAAGTCTCATTACGATTAACATCATAGTATTTACAAAATATTATGTCTAATTGTTAAGAGTTGAGGCCATAGACTTTGTCTACTTGAAAATTTATATAGACTACAATGTTGCATTTATTTAAAGGTACTTTCAACTTTAGCCAAAACCTTTAATTAACAAAAAATTACAACAATGTTAATGGTTAATCATAGAGCCTTATCTTTTCTTTTGTTATGTGTTTGTTTGAGCTTAACCATTCTTAAGTTCACATGTTGTGTTTCCATGGCTTTAGCCAAACCTGGTTGCAATACTACGTGCGGGAACTTGACTGTTCCCTACCCGTTTGGCATCGGCCTTGATGGAAAATGTGCATTTAGTAAATATTACATCATTAATTGCAACAATTCCTACTATGACCCTCCAAAAGCCTTTATCAGTACAGGTGACCTTGAGGTGATTAATATATCGTTAATTAGTGGTCAACTGCGAGTTATAAACGGTTTTGCAACTGCACACTACCAACGAGAGGAGCTAGTGTCATTCACTAAAGAATGGATAGGGCTAGATCTCAGTTCTTATCCAATTGTGTTTTCAGATACGGCAAACAAATTAACTGTCATTGGCTGTGATGATTATGCTTATTTTGCTGGTTTACACGATCGCACATTCAGAACCGGTTGTGTAACTGGGTGCTTCAATCTCTCGGATTTGGTAAATGGATCATGTTCAGGGATTGGTTGTTGTCAAACTTCCATTCCTAAGGGTTTGAAAAGTTTCGGAATAAATTTATTTAGTTTTACAAATCACACTAATGTGTCCAACTTTAATCCTTATAGCTACGCATTTTTAGGTGAGCAAGATAAGTTCAGCTTTGATGTTTCTAATCTTAACAATCCTGCCTTTTATAACCAAACAAAAACACATATTCCGATAGTAATCGATTGGTTTATTGGGGAACGCCAAACTTGTATGCAAGCCAAACAAAACATGTCATCTTATGCTTGCCAAAATAATACCAATTGCATCGATTATGATGGTGCCACTCAAGGTTATCGTTGCAGTTGTCTTCCAGGTTATGATGGTAACCCTTACCTTAGCCCCGGATGCATAGGTTAGTATCGTACTTCTTTTGTCGCTTTAAATTTACCACAATTAATACTTTTTGATGTGTACATGTTGAACAATATAATTATTGATTTCTTTTTGTCATAGATACTGATGAATGTGCAGACACAAGAAATAATAGTTGCTCACATATTTGCACGAATCATCCTGGTGGTTACAATTGCTCATGTCCCAAAGGATTTCATGGTGATGGTTTGAAAATTGGTTTGGGTTGTATTAAAAATCCTTCACAGTTAGCAACAAGGTTAAGTTTAGGTAATTACACTTTAACATAACTCGCGTTTAATTTTAATTTGTATATTAGATTTTAATTATCTTATATTAGATTATATATAAATTTTTTAATATTGCTAAATCAATCACTCAAAATTTAATTTTACTATAATATTTTACATGTGGATAATAATGATAACTTGAGCAATTACAAGTGTTGAATAATTCCATATATCAAGCCATCAAAAAGGAGATAAAAGCAAGTATATATATACGAAAGATAGGTTAATTATATTTTAAATTAATTAAAATATTTATTTGGATTAGGTTTTTTATTTAAATAATTAATTGTGAAAACGATGCTATATTAGAGATAAAACGTTGTGTTTCAATCTCTAATATCAACAAGATCGAAAGTTTTGAATCATGTGTGAAACAAATTACTATCAAATGAAATCGATGTTTGTAGGAAATAATAATGCAATAAACGACACAAAAAATTTAACGATGTTAACCCAACTTGGGCTACGTCCTCCGGTGTGTACTATCTCTTATATTATCAAAGAAGTATTTCAAAGAACTCTCAAATATAGAGTATTACCATTAGAGATGAGATAGACTAGTATTTGGCTTGGGGTTATTTTGTGGATGATTTGGTGAGTATACAAGACCACTATTTATATGGACTAAGTAAATAACTTATTTACACATTAAAAGACCACAAATAAATAGATTAATTAACGCTTTGGAAGATCAACAACTGATGCCAGAACCCCTGCTTGCCCTGTGTTCGTTTAAGCATATAACCAGCTTGTAAGACTCCGTTGAAATCTAAAAAGAAGAAGGGGGTTAACAAGGGCAAATATGCTGGGTCAGGTGCTGGAAACGACAATGATGGATCTAGTAATAAGACTGCAGGAAAGACCTGTTATTACGGTAAAGAACCAGATCACTTTAGGGCTAATTGTTCGGTGAGGAAGGGCAAGTCCCAAGCTGTTGTAGTTGAGGAGAAGTTGAAAGAGAATTATAATTCGGAGGAACATTTGGCACTAGTGAGTTCAACTAAGTCTAAGGATCTTTGAAATGGTTGAGTTCTAGATTCGGGATGTTCATTCCACATGAGTCCACGTCGAGACTAGTTTGTCACGTATGAATCCTGCAATGGATTGTAGGTAATAAGATTACGGCTACAGGGTACATGAGATTGAAGAATAGTGATCGGCAAAAGTTGACTTTGACTAATGTGCGACATGTTCCTGATTTAGGAAAAATCTTATTTCATTGGGTACCTTAGATGATTTGGGGTACAATGGGGTGTTTTGGATGGGAAGTTTTCCATTTATCGAGGTTATGAGTTGGTACTTAAGGGTATCAAGAGGAACACCCTCTATGTCTTTGAAGATGTTACATTGTCTAGTTCTACGGTTTGCGCATAAGAGTCAGACCAGTAAGATTTGGCACATGAGGCTTGGTCATATGGGGGAGAAGGGGATCCACCTATTGTCTAAGAGGGGTCAACTATCCGGGATCAAGGTTGCCAATTTTGAATTTTGTGAGCATTGTGTGTTTGGAAGGAAACACAAGTCTTAGTTCAACAAGGGTGCTCACATTATTGATGATGTGCTCGATTATGTCCATTCATATTGCTGGGGTCCATATAGGGTTTAAGGTATGGGAGGTTTCTGCTATTTCGTGTCATTTGTTAATGAAAAGTCCCGATACACAAGGTTTAGGTTGCTTAAGTCAAAGGATGAGACCTTTAAAGCTTTAAGCAATGGAAAGCTTTGGTGGAAAATCGACAGGGGTAGGAAGATTAAGAAGCTACAAACAGACAATGGGTTAGAGTTTTGCAAGGAGTTTAATGAGTTGTGTGCAGATGAGGGTATTGGTCGGCATCATACCGTCAGGATGACACCACAGCAGAACGGTGTTGCAAAGCGGGTTAATAAGACACTACTTGTGAGAGTTCGATGCATGCTCTCAGATGCAGGGTTGGGGAGAAGGTATTGGAGTGAAGCTGAGATGACAACTTGTTATATCATCAATAGGGGTCCTTATTAGGAAATAGACTTCAAAATCCTGTTTGAGATCTGGAGTGGTACGTTGCCTAGTTTCTCTAATTTGAAGATCTTTAGTTATTTTGCTTATTATCATGTTAGTGAGGGTAAGATGAATCCACGGGACAAGGTGGGGTGTTTTGTTGGGTACGTTGATGGAGTGAAGGAGTTTAGGATCTATTCGCCTTAGGAGGGTCTGGTTATTCTTAGCATGGATGTTACTTTTGATGAAAGCACCATGTATTCCAAGAAGAGCTCGGAGTCTTCTAATTTGGGGGAAGAAGGGGAGAACGTGCTACAATAGATGGGGTACTTGAGGTACATCAGTCATCCATTGTTGATTTACCTCGAATGCAGTTTATTAATGATTATACTGAGGTTCTAGTGCCGGGTACTCCTGGGCCTTAGGTTGTTACATCTTTACCAAACTTTGGGGTGGAGGTGGAACAGTCTAATTAGGGGTCATCAAGTCAGTCTTACACCATTCTTGAACAACCTAAACGTGTTGTCAAGAAGCCTGTTAGGTTGATCGAAGAGATGGAAGGAAGGAATTGCTTTGTTGAGAATTTGATAGCTTATGCATTGAGTCAGCGCAATGGTTTACTACGATGGCTGAAGAGATGCAATCTGTTTACAAGAACAAAGTGTGGGAGCTTGTGAAGGTAACGGGGGGGGGGGGGGGAAACTTGTGGGGTGCAAATGGATCTTCAAGAAGAAAGAAGGGTCATCTGAGTTTCAGAAAGTTCGCTTTAAAAGGCTATTTGCTAAGGGGTTCAGTTAGGTAGAAGGGGTTGACTTTGTGGAGATATTTACACCAGTGGTTTGACATACTTAATTCGCGTGCTATTGTCAGTTGTAAGACGACATTCCTTCATGGTGATTTGGAGGAGGAGATTTTGATGAAGCAGCCCGAAGGATTCGAGGTTCCAAGGAAAGAGCACTATGCATGCAGATTGCTAATGTCATTGTATGGACTTAAGCAATCCCCTCGCCAATGGTACAAGAAGTTCGATTCTTTTATGGTTTCGCATGGTTTTTATAGGAATTCATATGATTACTGTGTGTATGGGTATATCATAGTAAGTTGGATGATCGTTCCATGATTTACATGTTGTTATATGTTGATGATATGCTTGTTGCCACAAAGAATAAAACTGATGTTGCTAGATTTAAATAGTAATTTAGCTCGGAATTTGACATGAAAGATTCGGGTCCAGCTAAGAAGATTTTGGGTATGGAGATCTATAGGTATTTCCCTCATGCTTCTAGGAGGTGACAAGTAAGGGGTAAGCTTTTCTAAGATAAGATTTGGGAAATTCCAAATCTTAACTATGAAAGTTTTTTTAACTCAGAAAAGTTACATCGAAAAGATTTGGAAAATTCCACGTGGTAACCCTGAGGTTTTGGGTTTGCCATGTGGTGACCAAAACTTTTTAAAAAATCCACGATGTAACCCTGAGGTTTACGTCATTGTTCCGCCGTGAGCCCGTGACCTTTTTGCACATAAAAACGTAAGCAAACGTTAATTTCGGAGCTCTAAGGTTGTTGTACACCTATCTATTTGACTCACCATTTCAAATGCCATTAGTTTCAACATTTTTCCCCAAAACATAAACCCCAACCCTATCCCATATATAAGTCTTTGTTTGCCGCAATAGAAAACAGGACTCAGATCGTGTTAATCTTTGCCACTGGAGGGAATGTTTCAGAGTATCTATCCCATAAGTCTAAGTGTACCCTTATGCAACCAATCTAGCTTTGTACCGTTCAATAGTGTCATCCACCAAATATTTGATGGTATATACCCATTTGCACCCAACCATCTTCTTGCCCTGTGGTATCTCACATTTCTCCCATGTTTGATTCTTTTCAAGAGCTGAGATTTTGTCTTCCATTGCCTGCTTCCATTTTGGATTCTTAAGAGTTTCTTCAACCGTACGAGGTACATCATTAGAATAAAGAAAGGTATTGGAGGCTACAGCTGTTTGTGAGAGATTTTCATTACTCTCTCTATTCACTAGGTATCTCGACCTTAGTGCTTCATATTCCAGATCATATCTCTTTAGAGGAATTTCCCTCGTGCTTCTAGGAGGCAACTCATATCTGTTTGGAACATTGATAGTGCTATCATGCTTATTAGAAACAACTGGGGGAATTTCAGAATTTACCTGTTCCGGTTCAGGATGATCATCAGCTAGGACGTGAGTTGTGGGCTGAAGAGGAGATACTATGATATCAGAAACAATATTGGTGGTCTCGCCTACTTACTGTTTTGGATCCATAGAATCATTCACAACCTGATCATGTATAATTGGATAGACAAACCATCTTAAGTCATTACTATTCATCGTCATCGCCCCCGAGGATCGGGCTGGGTGTGATAGTAAGTGTGCTCAAAGAAATCATAGTCCATAGTAGTGTACATCCGGTGATGGATAGGGTCAAAACAACGATACTCTTTCTTATGTACCCCATAGCAAAGAAAGACACACTTAATTGCTCGTGCCTCAAGTTTAGTCCTAGCCTGCTTTGGAAAATGAACGAAGACAACACAGCCAAAGATGCGAGGGGGTAACAAGTGAACAGAGGTAAGGGAGACAAAGGAGCTCAGGGTTTTAAGGGGAGCTTTGTAGTGAAGAGGGCGGGAGGGTAGGCGATTTGTAAAATAGGTAGCAGTGGCAATAGCCTTGGGCCAATAGGAAGGTGGGGAGGGAGTCTCGAATAGAAGAGCTCGGGTGTTCTCAAGTAAGGTACGATTCCTGCGTTCTGCTATCCCATTTTGTTGTGGGGTGTTAGGGCACGAGGTTTGATGAAGCATTCTATGGTTCGAGAGAAATTGTTTCATGGCTAGGTTGATATACTCCCCCTATTATCATAGCACAATATTTGTGGTTTAGCATGAAATTGAGTACAAAGCATATTATAAAAGGTGACAAGTACAGAGAAACCTCAGATTTATGTTTCAAAAAATACACCCAACTCATACGAGTACAATCATCCACAAACAAAACATAATAGGAGTAACAATGAGTGGCAAAAACAAGAGCAGGGCCCTAAACATTTGAGTGTATAAGAGCACGAGAACTACTAGGAAAATATGAATGTTTATGGCTTTTCGCCAACACACAAGATGCACAATCTAAAGACATAACAATGTTTTTAAGGAAAGGGAATAAGTATTTCAATTAAGATAGAGAGGGATGAACCAAACGTCGATGCCAAAGCCAAAGGTGATGATCGTAGAATCCGAGAGTAAGCATTGCTTGACCTTGCTGCTCTGTCTCATCCACATAGTATAAACCTCCTCGTTCAGTACCATGTCCAATGATTGTCCCGGTCTGAACATTCTGCACAATACAACCATCAGATTTCATCAGAACAGTACAGTGAAGCTCTTTTGTCAACTGACTAACAGATAAAGTTTATGAGTTAAGTTAGGAATCAGAAGACAATTTTGCAAATTAATTTTTGAGGATATTACAACAGTTCCCGCTCGAGAAACAACCACTCGTTCCCCATTAGTGGTTTGAATCTGTGTTCGGGAGGAAAAAACATTTTTGAGAAGATTAGAGGGTTCGTAAGTCATAGTATGTGTGGCCCCGCAATCGAAAATCCACGAAGAGGGACGTGGAATAGTTGGACCGTGGGGAAATTTGTGGGACTTTGTGGGTGATAAGGATGGTGGGCCGTGGGTTTTGTTGGTAGAGATGGAGAGAAGAGTATTGGGTAGAGGAGGAAAAGTGGGCCGTGTGAAATCAGGTGCCCACATGGGTTGTTTTGGTTTTGTTTTGTGGGCAATGGGGAACGAGTGGTTGTTTCTCGAACGGGAACTGTTGCAATAATAAAACAATAAAGAAATTGAAATAAAACAATAAGAAATTGACATAAGAGAACTAACGTGGTTTACTACAATGTGACAGTTACGTCCACCGGCAATATACTAACACCCTTCACCCATTGTCTTAGGCTAATTAGTTTTTTGCTTTAAGATATAGTATATGATGATGATACATCTCAACTTAGGGTAATATGATGATGAGATTAATAAAACTTTTCAGGTTTGAGCTTTGGATTTTTATTCTTGCTAGCAATCTGTTGGATGTATTTTTCCAGCATTAAAAGACGTAAGCATATAAAAAAGAAGGAAAAAGTATTTATACAAAATGGTGGATTTTTATTAAAACAACAACTTATTCAGCTTGGAGAAAATGTTGAATCATCAAAAATATTTTCAGAGGATGAACTAAAAGCCTCAACAGATAACTACAATGAAGATCGAATTCTAGGTAAAGGTGGTTATGGTACCGTGTACAAGGGAATTTTAAAGGATGGACGTGAAGTTGCAATTAAGAAATCTAAAGTCGAAGGTCAAGCTCAGGTACAACAATTCATTAATGAAGTTGTTATTTTAACACAAATTAACCATCGAAACGTAGTGAAACTATTGGGATGTTGTCTTGAAACTGAGGTTCCTTTGCTTGTATATGAATATATATCTAATGGCACTCTCTTCGACCATATCCATGAAAATAATGGAACCACATCTTGGCTTACTTGGGCTAACTGTATTAGGCTAGCCACAGAAACTGCTGAGGCAGTCATGTATCTCCATTCAGCAGCTTCAATACCTATAATCCATCGAGATATTAAATCAGCTAATATATTATTAAATGAAAGCTACACAACAAAAGTATCCGATTTTGGGGCCTCAAGGTTTGTACCAATTGATAAAATTCAAGTGACAACTTTAGTCCAAGGGACTTTAGGTTATTTAGATCCAGAGTATTTGCATACGAGCCAGCTCACAGAGAAAAGTGATGTTTATAGTTTTGGAGTGGTTCTTGCAGAACTCCTAACTAGGCAAAAACCTTTCTCGCCTGAAAGGAAAATTGAAGAAAAAAATCTTGCAGCATATTTTCTTATGGCGTTGAAGGAAGATCGATTGGTGGAAATTCTTTATCCGCAATTGGTGAGGGAAGCAAGCGAGGATCAACTAGTTAAAATGGCCAAACTTGTAAAGAAATGTCTTAATGTAAAGGGAGAAGATAGGCCTACCATGAAGGAAGTCGCACTTGAGTTAGAGGGCTTCAAGAAATCAAACATACATTCTAGGTCCAACCAAAACAATCAAGAGGCAATCAACTTCATAGGCGACCAAGATCTTTACAATGTTCCTTCAAGTCCTACAATGGAGTATTCTAGAAATTATTCAATGGAAGTTAGTCTAATCACTGATATGAATCATCCTCGTTAATAAATCATCGACCTTTATATCTTACATTATAAAAATCTAAATAAAGTGATCAAATAAATTTGGTATTAATTAATTATGTAATATTAGTATACTTATTACTTTATATTTGTGTTACTCTTTGTATTGTATCAAATATTTTTTACGTTGATTGTAGTAGAATTTACTATTTGTGTGTCTTTACTTTGCTAGTAGATGTATATTTCCTATGTTTTTAGCTTCTAAACATCTTTGCATTGTCCGATGCCTTAGTCAATCGTTTGTTTTTATCATGAACTATACATAACTAAACATATAAATAAAAAATTTATAAAGTACACAATCAAACAAATAATGTTTTTTATACTAACCTCAATATAAAAATATCATATAATACAGAATAATGAAAAAATACATGATTCTGAAGCATTGATGTTCTCATGGATAATATATAAATATGTAGAGGTAGAATTATAACACGATTTTACGATTCTACGACATAACGATTTGATTCTACACAATTATTTTTAATTTATAAATTTTTTTTATGTAGCAATTTTTCGTACAATTTAACAAACCATCATCGTAATTTAAAAAAAAAAAAACAAACTTCTTCATCTAAGTATGACGATTAAAAATTAATTGTTGAATATTTTTCTATTATTCATTAGTAAAAATGAGGTGAATGAAACTTTAGTTAATAAACTTAAACTTTGGGGGTGAATAAATATGACTAGATAGCAAATTTAAATTTATTGTAGAATCTTACAATTCTACAATTCGATTCTATAGGTCTGAGCGATTCCAAGTAGAAACCCAATTTTAAGAACTTTGCTCTCAACTTCATGTTTTTATCGTCTTGTTTTACATTATTATTAATTTATCAATCAACGAGGCTAAGTTGAACTTCTAAAATAGGCTTTGCTATGTATTTCGATTTTTAGATAAGGGTCACTAAAAAAATTGTATGAAGTAAAAAAATAAAATTTTAAGAAATAATTGAACAGTATTTTAGTAACGTATTTATGTTTTTTATAATGAATAAATGATAAATCATTCATACCTATAGTATGCTATACAAAATTATGAGTATTTTTAATAAAAAAAAAAAAAACAAAGGCGTACTATGCTTGAATATCAAGGGTAAGATAGGGCTACTATAACACTATGTTTGGATAACAAATTAGGAGAAAAAAGAAAGAAAAAGAAGGAAAAGGAAAGGAAGGAGAGGAAAAGAGAAGAAAATACTTTATTGTTTAAATAGGAAGGAAGAGAAGGGAAAAAAAAGAATTTCATTTTCATTCCAAATCTTTCCTCTTATAGAGAGATTTAGATGTTAACAAAATGAAGGGACTTAATCCTTCCAAATCCCTTCCCTCCAAATCTTCTTCCTCCCTTTTTGCTATCCAAATAAGAGATTCTCCATCCCTCCAAATCCTTTCTTTTCTTTTCCCTCCATTTACCTCCATCCAAACAAGGCATAAAGGAAGTTACACTTGAATTAGAGAGCTTAAAGAATCACAATAAGAATCCTTAGTCGTTCAACCCAAACACTGAGGAGGAAACCAACTTAATGGACGAGAAAGATATTGATAGTGTTCATTAAGGTATCAGTAAAGAGTACTTTAGCCAATATTAATTGGAAATAGTCTATTCAGTGGTATGAATCATCCTCGTTGATATTTCAATCATGTGATAGTTGTCTATAGGTATCAAATCACTAATGGAAAAACTGTCAAATTAACGGTGACCCTTATATGATGCAATTTTGACCCCAAGCATTTGTGCTAGCAGCAAAACGACAATAATAAATGTTGCGGTTCAAAATCGCAGCAAAAAAAGGCATTATATGTTGCGGTTTTTGGGGTACCGTAACATATAATGTGCTTTTTTTTATTCACAAAAGCACATTATATGCTACAATTTCCCAGGACTGCAGCATATAATGGTTGTTTTTTGTTTTTTTTTTCGTTTTATTAACAAACCAATGCATAATGTTTATTTATACTTGATGTGCAAATTTTATTTAACCGCAAGCGCACGGTGTACGTGTAGTCGCGGGTCGAACACAAGGAAGCTAGGACAAGAAACTTGGTAATTTCGATTGATTATATTGCTTAGGGACAAAAATGATTGATTGGTTGTGAACTAACAACTAAGAATGCAATAAATGAAATGTGGTTTAACTATATGATGATGAAATCTATGGTGTCGGGAATCCCCTAAAGTCTTGCATGATTCAATTCTCATTAGTGTCTATGAAGTGTAGGATTAGTTGTGTGATTAAACTTGATCTTGTTAATCTCAAACTCTCGCTCTGTTGATTAACTATTAGATTTAGACCCTATCAATTCAATTCTCACGCGTTAACTTTATTGAACGAATTAATAAGAATTTAACTAAAGTTTACCCTAAAGCAAAGGCGATCCCAATCTCACACGCTAGTTCTATTGAATGGTTCGACGAAGCATATTTAATTTAGGGTTAATTAGCACAATTTAATCACTTTAATCCATAGTTTCATAGACACATCCAAGAATCAATTCATACTTTACTAATAGGTTCAAACCCTAACCCTAGAAAATGGATCTACTCACTAATCATGGTGAATGCAATTAAAATAAACCCTAAGATAATATTAGACATAACTAACAATAAATTAAATGAAAAAGTAAGAAAATCAATGATTAAAAACCAAATGAAACCACAAATAATTCAAATAACAACAATGAAGAACAAACTACTTTTAAGGAATAACAATTTCTAAGAAAATAATTAAAGTTTGACAAAGGAAGATTAAACTAATACAAAATTGATAAAGAAAGATTAAACTACTAATAAGAAAGACAAGAAATTAAAAGCTTACAAGAAATAAAAATGGTCTCTAATGGAGAAAGATTAAGGAGGAATGAGGAAGAAGAAGAGGGTTTCAATCTCCCTCCCTCATGCTCTCTCAAGGAGGCTTAGGAGACTTTCTAATGTGTTTCTAATTACCTACTAATAAACCCTAAGTTAATTGAAAATAATATAAAAGAAAATAAATCATAATTAAGGTACCTAAAACAGAATGGACGGAAAAAAAACAGAAGAAAAAGCCGACTCGGCGGTCACTTCCAGGCCCCGCTAGCCGAGTCGGCGATTTGGGCTGACAGCTTCAGCAAACTTCAAACGTTCGCCATTTCTTGCTCGGTTGTCAGAATCGGACGTATAATATACCGTTGGAAAGCTCTTGAAGTCTACTTTCCAATGCCGCAAACCTTGCATCAATGCGATGTTTCTATCAAAAGTTATGTCCAAAAGAGTAGACATGTATCAAGTTTCACCTCAAAACTTTTGCATTATCAACACGTTTCTACTCTTTTGCTCTTTTACTCTTCATGGCTTGACAAAATTAATAGCTTGATACGTTCCTTGAGCGATGTATACATGATTATCACCAAAAACACACAAAAATGACTCAAAAGCGCATAATTCACCCAACTTCCTATAATTTGACCACGAGATTCCAAAGTAGAGTGAAACCGAACGAAATGACCCTAAATCGCCTTCAAAACACCGCAAAGGAGCATAAAAATATTAGCGATTAGTGCAAATAATTGCACTTATCAATAATACACACAATTGAAATCACCAAATAATGTATTTATACTGAATACTACTATGATGTGGTTCCAGTGACAAAACTTATTTTCATCGAATATTAACAAATAATGTAATGTTGGTACTTTCTTGATATTTGTTTTTCACTGATATTGTAGTAAAATTTATTACATATGAGTTTATAGCGTCTTCTCTTTCAAGTAAATTTCTATAGCAAGTCTTGTATAATACCGTTTTACCATGAAATCATTAATGATCATTTTAAGATTATGAGTGATCACTTTAAGACTCCCATTGCATTGTGCAATGGTAAGACCTTGAAATTATGAAAATTAGGCCAGAGCTTCATCCATTGCATTGCCAATGGTAAATCCAACTTCGTAATGCTCCTTACACAATGTCATAAAGTAAAGATGTGATATTAAAACTGTTGATGCATATCAAGGTTCCAGATGAGTATCCTCGTAATATCTCTCGTTGTGTTAACTTGAAAGAGCATAAGTTGTTTAATAAAAATTATTATTTGTTAATTCAAGTTGAATTGCTTATATGATTAATGTAGCTATTTGGCATACTTGAAAGCCACAGTGTGTTAAGTACAACTAGAGGATCAATGGCTGAAGGATATATTACACAAGAATATATATAACATTTTACCAAGATGCTTTGATTGTGTAGAAACTATCTTCAATCGACCTATGAAAAATGATATTACTTTCTATAAATATTTATTAAGTTTGTCTAATGTGATTGGTTCCACCAAGTTAATTTATTGAATCCGATAATGCTATTTATTAAGTTTGTCTCAAGTTCGAAACGTGTTAGGCGCGCATGAATTGTGGGGCAATTGGAGCTGGCACGCATGGAAGTCTGCATGCGCACGTGGCTCCATGTGGGACCCATGTGGCAATGACGTGAAAAAAATGCGACTGTTTTGGGTAGTCGGAAAATTGCTTTTTTTTGTAGAGAGATATGACTTCGATACACTAGTACAAAAATGACTTTAGGTAACACATATTGGTAACACATTTTGATATCCAATTTCCTAAAACTATTAGGTAACACTTTTGTAACACTTTATCTTTAAGTAACACAATCATGTAACACATTTAAAATTAGTAACACTTACATGTAACACTTTTAAAATTAGTAACACTTACATGTAACACTTTCAAATGTGGTAGCACTAATATGTAACACTTTAAAATTAGTACACTACAAAAAAATATTAAAATGGCGACCACAGCTTTCCTCACAATTTGGTAGCTAAAATGCCATAAAGCAGATTTAGCGACGGCCTCGCGACGAAACACATAACGTCGCTAAATTCTTCGTCGCTAACACAAGAAAACGTCGCTAATTAGTCGCCACTAGTCAAAAACGCATTGCGACGACGTGGCGATAAATTTTTCTCTCGCTGGCATTGGCGACCACATAGAGAGGATTAATTTCGTCGCCAGCTTTTTGCCAGGATTGGCGACTATCTTGAGACAATAAATCTCGTCGCCAAAATGCGACAACGTAGAGACCAGGATTTTCGTCGCCAGCTTTTTGCGAGAATTTGCGACAATCTTAAGACAAAATATGTTGTCGCCATTGATGTACAGGCGCCAATTTTTCTCTTGCCTTTTTCGCAGTAAAATTCAATTACGTATATTTATTGCACGTTAAAAAAATTTAAATATTAGGATGATAATAAATAAATATTACTGATAAATAACCATAAAATAAACAAAGTAACCATAGTCATACAAAAGTAGTACTTAAAAAGTTACATCCGAAAGTCACTTAATAATACATTTACTGATTTGGGGGAAAGGGTACTTGAATATTATAATCATTAAGGAGTTTTCTAAAACATTCCCGCTCAACATAAATTTGGTTCGACAACCGATGATAAATCTCATACGCATTGAGGTCGTTTCCCGTACGAATTGCTTCCTCCCACCGAGCATTAAACACTTGCTGCCTTGCATCTAATTCTTTGAATTTTTCTTCAATAGCAGCCATTAACTCCGACTCACAAGACGGATAATTGATCGACTCAGATGGATATATAATCTGGGAAGCGGACCCAATGAACAATGATTTGTTGCTCTTTTTCTTTGTTCCTGCTTCAACATTGTTAACTGCATCCAACCACATTTGATTGGGGTCTTGGGTTGGATGCTCATCTAGCAACGCACGATATTCAGCCTAAAAAAAATCCATAGTTATGTGAGTTAAAAAGATTGCATGAGTTAAAAATTATGTGAGTTAAAAAGATTACATGGACTCTTTCTGATTTGGTGTTGGACCACTGCGAACTTCCGGATTCAGCATCAAAAACCCCATGAGTTTTTTTAAAAACTTCATAGGGAGTGGGTTTATGACCCAAAGATTTTTCCTGAAATAAAAGAAATAGATGAAGTATTCTCTAGGATATATTAACATATAATATTAATTTAATTTATGGATAAGAAACTAATAAAAATAATTGAATTGATTTAATTTAATGAACCAAAAAAATAAACTAGTATTTAATAGTATTAATATTTACTAATAAATAATAAATGTAACAAAAATTACTAAATATTTACCAATTTCCACATGGTTTTAGCATGCGGAACAGAGCCTCCGATGTGAGTGGCTTCGGCCTTGTCACCTCCACCACGTCTGTTTGATGAGTTCCGAGCAAAAACAGCCTTGCGTTCGGGGAGCGCCCAATCGCTTTTCCACCTAGCCCAAGTATTATCGTCAACGAACTCTGGCTGAAAATTAGGCTCTCTCTTCAGCCTATCGCGCATCTTAAATTGCATATCAAAATAGCGCTTCTTAGCTTTTATTTCCCACTGCTTTCTAACTTTACGATCAATACGAACATCCCATTTATATTCTTTCTAAAAAGATAAACATTTCATTAGCTAATACTTTTATCATATGTTATTTAAAAAATATGAAAATACACGATTATGGTGATATTTAACCTTAAATTCATTGTAATAAAAGTCTTTGGTAGCTTGACTGACTCCTTTCCAACAACTGCCATCAAGATCTTGTCTATGTTTAAAAGCTGGTGTAATCTTTTGAGAGACGGTGCTTCCTTCAACCGGATTAAAACTTACAATAAAAAAAAATAATTCATAATCAAATTAAAACACATAAAAAAATATTGATTCTAATTAATAAGATTATGAAAATATTTACTTGTTTATGGCAGTTATCCATGGCAAATTCTCTCGAGGATCATTCCTATCATCAGTTCCATCAACATTGTTCACAGATGGAGTATTTTCAGTAGATGGAGTATTGATTGTAGTTGGAGTACTTTCTCTATTCTCATCTACGTTAGGTGTATTCAATGGAATTGTGTTTTGCTGATTAACAAAGCTTGAAAAACTAGAAGCAACCAAGTGATTAACCCATTCATTACTGTTGTCCATATTTCCTATACACATATGAAACCCTAATATTAACTTCAACTAAAATCAGATAATCTAAACCATCTAAAAATTCAGAAAATTTTCGTAGCATCATATCTTAGCAACAACCAATATTAACAAACCAAACCCTAATATTAACATAAAAAATCAGATAATTCTCATTAACAAACCCAAATATTAAATAATCAAATAATTGTCATTAACAAACCAATACATAAAAAATCAGATAATTCTCATTAACAAACCCTAATATAACAAATCAAAAAAATAAAAAAATAAAATTTACATGCATAAAAAACACATACAAACGTCAACATGACATAATTTAAACATAAAAAATTCAAATAAAAAAACAAGATACTAAAGGACATAATTTCAATACACGAAAATTATAAAAAAAATCAAAAACTGAAACCCTAGTTTAAACATAAAAAATTCAAATAAAAAAACAAGATACTAAATGACATAATTTACAATACACGAAAATAATAAAAAAAAATCAAAAACTGAAACCCTAATTTAAACATAAAAAATTCAAAAATAAAAAAACAAGATACTAAATGACATAATTTACAATACACGAAAATAATTAAAAAATCAAAAACTGAAACCCTAATTTCGATCTTAATCAAAGATAGACATAAATCATGCTCATAATTAAAAAAATTAAGTGAAATAACATACACTTAAAAATAAAATGTAAACTTAAACTAACCTTTAAAATAATGAACGAGAATCCTTGTGAAAGTATAAATGATCTCCTTGTGAAACTATAAATGATCTCCCTTCAAATTAAATAAAGATGAGAAGAGAAAGGAAAAAAAATGAAGATTTCTAGTACAACAAAGAAAATGTTAGCAAGAGAAATGAAAGAGATGTGAAGGTTTTAGGTTTTGATAATATAAAATGAGAAGTGTGGAGTAAAATGCAAAAGCTCATAATTTAGGTTTACAGAAAATATTAGGCGACCAAAAAAAATTGAACCAAACAGTCGCCATTCTTTGGATAAAAATCGAGTAAAAATCGAGTAAAAATCATAATTACCGCTGATGGGAGAGGATAGGACATGCTTCGAAAATCAGCAAAAATTGGGCCAACGACGATAACGATGCTCGCCAAACAGTCGCCCAGTACATTGAAAATCAGCAAACAGGTTTTGACAAGACAACTCAGGGTCAGCGACGAAACCGATGCTCGCCAAACAGTCGCCCAATGACTGTTGAAATTCAAAATTACGTACTTTTCCCACGCTTTTTATTATATTTATTATTATTATTATAATTATTAATTTTTTTTTAAGATTATTATTTTTATTATTATTATTATTATTATTATTATTATTATTTTGACTGTTGTTATTATTGTTTTTATTATTATTATTATTATTATTATTATTAATTTTCTAATTATTATTATTATTATTATTATTATTATTATTATTATTATTATTATTATTATTATTATTTTGACTGTTATTATAATAATAATAATAATAATAATAATAATAATAATTATTATTATTATTATTATTATTATTATTATTATTATTATTATTATTATTTTGACTGTTATTATTATTATAATAATAATAATAATAATTATTATTATTATTATTATTATTATTATTATTATTATTATTATTATTATTATTGTTGTTGTTGTTGTTGTTTTTGTTGTTGTTGTTATTAAACACAAATAGACAAATAAGAAGAAAATATAATGTAATATAATTTTATGAAACATTACAAAATATTAAGTAATGACATATAAAACTAATTTAATCTACTCTTCATCACTATAATAATCATCGTTCTCTGCTGTTTCATCATCGGATTCTTCGTCTTCTGACAGTACAAGATCCACATCCATGTCTTCATCGGTTTCTGCATCGGTCTCGTCCACAAGTCGTACAATTTCACCAGATGGATCAATAAGCGGTGCATGGGAAACATCTTCTTCAATTGCAATATCTTCCCTATTTTCTTCTTGAAAAGCAAGATCTTTTGATTCTTGTTGTGTTGCACTGTCGAATTTGTTTTGTTTAACTTTGCAAACTGCTCTCCAATCTTTCATATTTTGTCTTGTACTCGGATATGGAAGATAGTATACTTGAGATGCTTGACTGGCCAATACAAATGGGTCATAAATACGATACTTACGACCCTGATGTATGTCAACTAACTTGTATCGTTTATGAACCTTTGTCCCGTGGCTATTTCCTGTAGTGGTTGGGTCATACCAATGACACTTGAACAACGTCACTCTTTTGATCGGCATCCCCGGATATTCAACTTCTATAATGTCTAGCAATTGCCCATAAAAATCATCTTCGTCAGGGCTATTGTCAGCAGCTTTGACGCACACTCCACTATTGTCTGCAGATTTATTGGTTGCATGAAGTGTAGTATGGAATCTGTATCCGTTTGTATAACATACATTGTAACTCCGAGCATGTTTAAGGGGTCCTTCTGCAATCTGCTTCAAAATATCACTGTTCTCTCGGTTATCAAACCATCCTTGTCTAGCCTGTGAAATAAATAGAAACAATGTTATAAATTATAATAACGTAAAATACATTTAACATAAATAATTCTAAAGGAAAAACATACTGATGTTCTGAACGCATTTGTGAAATTCTCTTGCACAAACGTTTCTATCCTTTCACTTGACCAATTCGGTTGATGTCTTTGAACTCCACTTCTAAGCTCAGACACAAATATTTCCAACTCTGGACAATTCATTAATACGTATCTGTGGGCGATATCGTAATCGTTTTCATCCAAAATATATGCTTTACCTTTTCCATGAAATCTGATCGGATGACTAAATATTGACAACACACCAGATCTAACATTGTTATAGCTTCCATCATCATTCCTAGGAAGGTCTCTTACCCTGCATCGGACATGTGGCTCAAAGTAATGTGAAACAAAATGCGATGCTTCCTCGGTTAAATAAGCGTTGCATATTGAGGCTTCAACGTGAGCTTTATTTTTCACATTAAGTTTCAAATGTCTGAGGTACCTATATAAAAAAATTAAAACAATGTTTTAAAAAATAATAACCAATATATATATAAATTAAACACAAAACAATTACATATTATTAACCTCTCAAATGGATACATCCATCTGTATTGGACCGGGCCTGCAATCCTTGCCTCATATGCCAAATGAATAGGAAGGTGCTCCATGCTATCAAAAAATGTGGGCGGAAATATAGTCTCCAGTTTGCATATAATAACTGGAATGTCTGCTTCCATCTTCTTCAAATCCTCCAAACATAACTTTGTGGTTGTCAAACTTCTAAAATATAAACTCAACTCGGTAAGTGCTTCCCAAACATTAACCGGTAGCAATTCTCTAAATGCAATTGGAATTAATCTTTGCATGAAAACATGGCAGTCGTGACTTTTCATGCCGAACAATTGATGCTTGGCCATGTCAATATTCCTTGCCATATTGGATACATAGCCATCAGGAAATTTTATGTTTTTCAACCATTGAAGTAAAGCACAAATTTGTTGGTCATTTAATGTATAGGAAGCTTTTGGAATGGATGAACCTACATATAACCAAAATATATAACATGTTTAATGAATTATTATAAATTCTAAAATACTAATTATAATGATTTGAGAGTGCACGCACCTATAGGATGCAATTCAGAACGTATACCAAGTTCACGCAGATCGTGTCTTCCCTTGATGTGATCCTTTGTTTTATTTGGCACACACAACAACGTGTTGAATATGTTATCAAAAACATTCTTCTCTATGTGCATAACGTCCAAATTATGTCGAATCATGTTAGTTTTCCAATATGGCAAATCCCAGAATATACTCCTCTTCTTCCATCCAGCAGAGTACTTACTAACATCCTTATTATGTTCTAGTGCATCTTCTTCATTGACTTTCAAAAATCCAAAATGATCCAATTCATCAATCAATTCATGTCCAGTCCGAATAATAGGTGGATCTTTTTTCTCAAGAACGCCCGATCTGAAATTTGTTCTATTTCTCCTATATGGATGACTTCTATCTAAAAACCTTCTATGACAGTCAAACCAACACATTTTCTTGCTATGTGTAAGATAGAAGGCTTGTGAATCATCCATGCAGTAAGGGCAAGCATATCGCCCCGCAGTACTCCACCCAGACAGCATTGAATAAGCTGGAAAGTCATTGATTGTCCACATTAAAGCTGCTCGCAGTTGGAAATTCTCCTTTCGTGAGACATCATATGTATATATCCCCTCCTCCCACAACATATTCAACTCTTGTATCAGCGGTTGAAGATATAAGTCAATGTTTTGCTTTGGATTACTGGGCCCAGGGACAATAACAGTCAAGAACATATAGGGCTTCTTCATGCACATCCATGGCGGAAGATTGTATGGTGTGACAATCACAGGCCACGACGAATACTGTTGACCCGAACTTCCAAAGGGGTTAAAACCATCAGTACACAAACCAAGCCGCACATTTCGAGTCTCTAATGCAAAATCTGGATGTATGTTATTGAATGTCAACCACGCTTCAGCATCTGACGGATGTATCATCTCTCCATCTTCAGTGCGGTGCTCTGCGTGCCACCTCATATGCCCAGCTGTTGCCTCTGAAGCATACAATCTTTGTAATCTGGGGCCTAGAGGAAAATAATGAAATTGTTTTCGCGAAACCTTATCACCCTTACTGTTTCTTCTCCATCTAGAAGTTTCACAAGCATGACAGCAAGTTGCATTCGCATTATTCCCCCAATATATCATACACCCGTTCGGACAACAATCGATCTTTTCCACGGGTAATCCAAGGGCAGCTATTTGTTTTTTGGTGTCGTAGAAGCTGTTTACCATTGTATTCTCATCTGGTATCACTTCATTCACAATAGGACAAATCTCGTCGTAACACCTCTCAGTGAGACGATGGTCTGTCTTTAGGGTTGTAAGTCGAGCAATAATAGACATCTTGGTGTGACTTTTACAACCTTCAAATAGAGGACTATTTACAGCATTTAACATTTCAAAAAACTGTCTACACTGAGGGTTTGGATATTCATCAACATGTATCGGTGGTTCATTATGTACCGGTGCTACATCAAACTGAGGGGGAAGAAATTGATGGAAAGTGTCTGGATATATACTAGCTACCGCATCATACACCATCTGTGAGTAAGGATTTTGGTTGTTTGGCGATTGCGCTCCTACTACATCTACAACATTAGATGTTGTTCCCACTTGTGTATTTTGATGATATTCCCACTCATAGTAATTTTCAACGAAGCCCTTTCTCATTAAATGTTCTCTTATTTCGTTAGGTTCCTTAAAAGAATAATTCTTACATTTTTTGCAAGGACATCTAATCTCTGAACTCATGCTATTTCGACTAGCAAAATCTAAAAACTCTTCTAACCCTCTAATAAATCTTAAACTAAACTTTCCATTTTTTCGTCGGTTGTACATCCAACTTCTTTCTTCCCTAACATTCATTTTTAACACCTATATATAGTATAATGATTATTAAATACAATATAAAAATAACATTGTCCTAATATGAATTATTAAAGTAAACTAATGACAATAAAGAAAACAATATAATATATAAAATAATAAAAATATATATAAAAAAAATCATGTATATAACAATAGAAGCAATATATATACTAAACAATAATAATATTAAAGCAAATTAATGACAATTAAAATTTAAAGCTAATAAATATGTACAAAACAATAATATTAAAACAAATAAATAAAACAATTGAAGTAAATAACTAACCTTTTTTGGTAATATTTTCAATATTTGGTATCTTAATGCTTTCAATCTTTCACAAATACAAAATGCCGTAACGATGGGCCTTTTATAAATACAGATTATGGCGACCATAATACACTCGCCAAATTCAAATTCAAATTTCAAAAAAACGGACACAATTGGCGACTACTCAGCTTCAAAATATTCCGTCGCCGCCTAAAAAAAAAAAATTAAAGACTACGAAAAAACCTTTTCAAACCGGCGACCACTCAGCTTCGATTACTTTCGTCGCCGATTTTAAAAAAAATATAAAAATTATTTTAAATAACAAAAAAAATTATTTTTAAATAATGGTCAAATCAGCGACCATTCCGCTTCCGAATATTCGGTCGCTAGATTTAAATTACTGAAATATTGACCGTTGACGTCTTAGCTTCCGAAAATATGGTCGCTGAGTCCTCGCCAGTGGCGACGAAAAATATACGTCGCTGATGTACGTCGCTATTTCATAATTTATTATGTAACACTTTAATAATTGGTAACACTAATATGTAACACTTTCAAATGTGGTAGCACTAATATGTAACACTTTAAAATTGGTAACACTTGTATGTAACACTTTGATAATTGGTAACACTAATATGTAACACTTTAACAATTGGTAACGCTAATTAATATGTAACACTTTTTACAATACTAACCCAATTGTAACACTATTTTACTTATTTATTATTTTTTTTATTTTTAAAGTCATAAATTAACAAAATAACTTTTGAATTTTAGTTAATTTAATCTTCTTACAATATTGATACTGACCCCAAACTATTTTTAATATTTTATATTATCCAAGTCAGGGCTAATTAATTTTTCAAAATTTACAACTATTAAATAATTATCCAAGATATATAACTTTGAATGATTTAGATTAAGATTATATAGTGTGGTATGTATTTATAGTTGTTTGCAAACAGGAATATATACATTTGATTTCATAATAAATCACTAATATCATGCATCTCAGTTGGTAGTGGGTGCGAATCAATATTAGAGGTGCTAGGACACAGATATTGCGTGTTCGATTCCTTCGAGCAACAATTAATTGCAAAAATTTTAGTTTTTTTTAAAAGTGTTACATTTAATTGATTAAATGAAAAAGTGTTACCTAATATGAAAAAAAATGTTACCTAATCCTAAACAAAGTGTTACATAAAGTAGTTCAAAATGGTTCATTATTGAAAAGTGTTACAATAGCTAAATTTGATGAGATGATAAAGTGATACCTAATTATAAAAAGTGTTACATAAGTAACGATAAGTAACACTATGACAATGATACATATGCAAAAAAAGTGTTACCTAAAGTTATTTGAAGTAACACTTTTACAAGTGTTATCATATGCATGTAAAAGTGTTACTTAAGAGAATAGGTAACACCGCCAGATGTAGCACCCAAAAAAGTGTTACCTTAGGTCTATAGTAACACTTTAAGCACTTTAGGTTACACTTTTTGGGTGTTACCTAAAACCAATTATGTAGTAGTGCGAAAAAGGCATTAGACTGTACAAATTACAAATTATAGAGGTTTAGTAGCAAATAAAAAAACATAGGAAGTATAAATTTGCTGGTAAAGTAAAGCCACACATAGAGTAAATTATACTATATCTACGGACAATATTTGATAACAAAGAGAAACACAAATATAAATAAAGCATCAATATTACATAATTCATTTATATATACTCAATGAAAAATTATTTAGTCATTTCATTTTAAATTTGCAGAAAATAAGATTAAAAATGGTGGTTGAATTATTAACGAGGATGATTTATATTGGTGAGCAGACTAATTTCCATTGAATAATTTCCAGAGTACTCCATTGTAGTGCTTGAAGGAACATTGTAAAGATCTTGCTCGCCTATGAAGTTTATAGCCTCTTGGTTGGTTTGGTTGAACCAAGAATGTGTATTTGGCTTCTTGAAGCCCTCTAATTCAATTACAACTTGTTTCATAGTCGGCCTATCTTCTCCTCTAAGATTAAGGCATTCCTTTACAAGTTTAGCCATTTTAACTAGTTGATCTTCACTTGCTTCCCTCACAATTTGAGGATCAAGAATTTCCATCAATCGATCTTCCTTAAAGGCCTTCAAAAAGTATGTTGCTAGATTTCTTTCTTCAATTTTTCTTTCAGGACACAAATGTTTTTCTCTGGTAAGGAGCTCTGCAAGAACAACACCGAAGCTATAAACATCACTTTTCTCTGTTAGTTGACTTGTATGAAAATACTCCGGATCCACATAACCCAAAGTCCCTTGGACCAATGTTGTTACTTGAATCTGATCAATTGGCACTAACCTTGAGGCGCCAAAATCAGACACTTTTGTTGTGTAACTTTCCGTTAATAATATATTGGTTGATTTAATATCTCTATGGATTATAGGGATTGAAGCGGCTGAATGGAGATACATTACTGCATTGGCAGTTTCTTTGGCAAGCCTAATACAATTGGCCCAAGTAAGCCAAGATGTGATCCCCTTATATTTCTGGATATGTTCAAAGAGAGTGCCATTGGAAATGAATTCATATACGAGCAAAGGAACCTCTGTTTCAAGACAACATCCCAAAAGTTTGACTACATTTCGATGATTAATTTGTGTCAAAATAGCAACTTCATTGATGAATTGGTCCACCTGAGTCTTGTCCACTACTTTAGATTTTTTAATTGCCACTTCACGACCATCTTTAAATATGCCTTTGTAAACAGTTCCATAACCGCCTTTGCCTAAAAGACGATCTTCATTAAAATTATTTGTTGCGGCTTTAAGTTCATCCTCTGTAAAAATTTTAAATGGATCCCGACTTCCTTCATTTTGAATAAGTTGTTGTTTTAATAAAAAACCTCCATTATGCTCAAAGAATTTCTCTTTCATTTTAGTCTGCTTATTTCTTCTGATGGTGGCAAACCATATCCAAGTCATTACGAGCAACAATAACAATCCTACGCTTATGCCTGCCAAATATTGTTGAATGATAATGATTTTAGAACATGGGTACTATTAGCATATATTAGATTATTAATAAATTAATTAATGATGTGCATAAACTTCTAATTATTTTTGCCTAGTTAGTTAATCAAGACACACACACACTGACACACACACACACACACACTGACACATACACACACACACGAAGTTGTGTTATTCTAGCTGTATGGGTAAGGTTGTTAAACCAACCTACGAAGTTGTGAAGGGCTAAATCCTTGAGTAGTATTAGGAGTTTGTTTGGTGTACCTCTGGTTGTTGATGAGTGTACTACCAAACAATCTAGGGTCAGCTATGCTCGATTATTGATAAAGGTTGATGTCTCTAAGCCATTGCCACAGTTTGTCTTTATAGAGGATGAGGATGGACATGTTTATGATCAAGCTTATTATATGGAGTGGATTCCTCATTTTTGCCAGAAATACAGAATGGTAAGACATGGGTTAGAAAAGTGCTGAGGAGGAATAGAATGTTGTTGCCCCCAATCCTGCCATGCCTTCAGTAGAGGCTTTACCCCTTATTAAGTCAGTTTCCTAGGAGGAAGTGGATGCTGCCATTAGAGGTATTCATGATACCTAGAGTCCAGGACTTAATGGATTCAACTCTCTTTTTTTTAAGTAGGTCTGGCATATTGTTAAAGAGGACATCTATGAAGGTGTGAGTGATTTTTTATCCACAATATTTTTCATGCTCCTGTTAACATTACAACTATTACTTTGATTCCAAAGGTGCAAAATGCTTCCTTGGTCAAAGATTTTAGACGTATTTCATGTTGTAAAGTGGTGTATAAGATAGTGGCCAAAATTTTCACATCTAGGCTCCAACATGTAATGTGTGATTTGGTTAATATTGCTCAGTCTGGTTTCATTCCTGGGAGGCAGATTGTTGACAATGTGCTGTTAGCCACTGATCTTATTAAAGGCTACAGTTAGAAGAATACTAGTCTTAGGTGCATGCTTAAAATTGATATGGCTAAAGCTTATGACTCTATAGAGTGGTCTTTCTTGGAAAGTGTGCTTAAAGAGCTTGGGTTTCCTAGTCAGTGTATTAGGTGGGTCATGATTTTCATTTCTTTAGTGTCTTATTCAATCCTTATAAATGGCGCCCCTACTAAACATTTTCGAGCTAGGAAACGTCTTAGACAAGGAGATCCCTTATCTCCTTTTCTTTTTGCCATCTGTATGAAGTATTTTTCTAGAGTCTTGAATGGTGTTAAGGGTAAGGGGATTGCTTTCCATTCTAAATGCAAGAAATCTGGTATTATGGAATTAATGTTTGTTAATGATTTATTAGTGTTTACTAAACCTGAAACTCCATCCTTGATCAAGCTTAGGCAGGTGATTGATGACTTTGCTAGGGTGTTAGGGCTTCATATTAATAACAGTAAAAGTGCCATTTATATTGTTGGGGTGTCTTCAGATGTTGTGGCTTCTATGCTTATTAGTATTGGTGTGCCTAAAGGGGATCTTATCTTCAAGTATCTGGGTTTTCCTTTATCAGCTAAAAGACTTAGCATCCACGATTGTCTTCCCATTGAAGATAAGATAACTGCTCGGATCAAACACTGGGCATGCAGGAATCTCTCTATGGGGGGTAGAGTTTATCTTGTGAATAGTGTTATTTAAAGTATGCATACTTATTGGTCTCAGATTTTTTTTTGTTGCCTAAGAAGATTATTTCTATGATCGAATAGATCTGTAATAATTTCATTTGGACTCTTGATAAGAAAATTGGTTCCAAGCCTAGAATTTCATGGAAGAAGGTGAGTATGCCTAAAGCCTATGGTGAGCTTAACATTTGTAACATTCCTATATGGAATGAGGTGATTCTTCTTAAGATCCTCTAGGCTTTAGCTATGAAAAAGGATTGTTTGTGGATTAAGTGAGTTAATGACTATTTGAAAGGCACTAATATTTTTCAGTTTAGGGTTCCTAGCACTACTTCGTGGATGTTAGCTAAAATCTTTGATAATAGACAGCAGCTTAATGGGTGGGATGACATGAATAACCTAGTGGTAAATGGGAGGTTTCATACTCAGAAAGCTTATTTACATAGAGTTGCTTGTGGTCCTAAGCCACCCTGGAGGACACTTTGGTGTAATGGTAAAGCATCCCCTAGGAGTCCATTTGCTTATGGCAAATTTTACAAAATAGGCTTCCTGTGAAGGATCGACTATCTAAGTGGGGCATTCAATCTGGTACCACTTGTGTGCTTTGTCATCAAGAGGATGAAACCAGGGATCACCTATTTGGCAGTTGTTCGTACATTAAAAATATGCATCACAATATCATTTTTTTTATCCTGATTTTCCTTGCCCAAGATCGTTTAATGATATGCTGTGAAGGACATGAGTAGAAAGTGCAAAAGGAGGAAGAGTAGAGTTTTTATGCATGTTAGCCTCTGGATTGAGATGTTGTATCAAACTTGGTTGCAAAGAAATCGTCGAGTTTTCGGGGACCCTTGAATATCTGCGCAACAATTGGCGCGCACCGCTCTTTTCATTGTTGCAGATAGATTAGATGATGATTGTAAAATTTGGCTTTTGGTGTAGTCTTTGTCTTTGTTTGAGGTTGTTGGTCTCTTTTGGTTTTGGCTTTTTTTTTGTGTAAGTTGTTGGATTGTCGGCTTTGGCCCTTTGTAACTCCTCTTTCATGTTAGGGGAGTGTTCTTTTTATAACCGCAGTTGTAAAAGGATTTTTTTTTGGAGTTAATATATTACTCTTAATTGCCAAAAAAAAAAGAAATTAATATTCACAAATTGTAATTCATTTTTAGTAATTAATTTTTTTTGTTGAATACTTTTTCAATAAATCTCATGTGAGACGGCCGAACGCGTGCAACCACTTACAGGTCCAGCCGATAAGTTTGAAGTTGTCATTTTAAAGTTTGAATTGGACATTTTTAGACCTTAAAATAGCCATTTTAAGTCTTGGATTTGACAAACTTTAAACTATTAGAATAGACATTCTAAGTATTGAAATGGAATTTTACAGTCGCAGAAGGTAAGTAAAATATAAAATTAAGAGTTGGATTATGGGTTTTAATAGTTAAAATTTGCATTCTAAGTGGTGAAGTGGGTGTTTTAAAAGTTGAAGTTGATAGCTAAAAAATAAAATTAAGCCTCTGAAAGAAAATTGATGCTTCGAGTAAGGGTTTTAAGTGTTCAATTTGGCCTTATAATTAGGATAAATGGAGATTAATAATCCCAACTTTGCGTGATCCGCTCAAAACAATCCCAACTTTCGATTATTTTCTAATATACCTAACTTTGCCACTTTGTTGCTCAGGACATACCCTTTAATATGGTAACCGGTTATAACAGGTAAATCACCTTTTTTGTCATGGAAATAAGAAGGATAATGGAGATTAATAATCCCAACTTTGCGTGATCCGCTCAAAACAATCCCAACTTTCGCATATTTTCTGTTATAACCGGTTACTATATTAAAGGGTATGTCCTGAGCAACAAAGTGGCAAAGTTAGGTATATTAGAAAATAATCGAAAGTTGGGATTGTTTTGAGCGGATCACGCAAAGTTGAGATTATTAATCTCCATTTATCCTTATAATTATTGAAATGAGTATTTAAAGGCTTGAATTCAGTAAATATAAAATTTTTTTGGTCGCACACGTGAGGCAGCCACATACAACTTTTTGTGATACTTTTTTATGGTCAACTAAACAATGTTAGAGTATGTAACATATTTTGGGCCTCAACTATCAGCTTAAGAAACCAACTCAACCAAAAGCTTAAGCTGATGGTTGAGGCCCCAGAATTAATATGTTATACTTCCTCTGTTCTATAATACTTGCTACTGATAGTGACATTTTTCCACACAACATGTCACACTCGATAGCAACTACTATGGAACGGAGGAAGTATAGTCTAACAAACAAGAGTTATATATGATAGTGTGTAGTTACCTATACTTAGCTTTGTAGCTAAATATGAAGGATTCTTAACACAGCTAGTACCACTTTTCCGACCATCACCATGATATCCTTTAGGACATGAGCAATTGTGGCCACCTCCAATGTTGGTACAAATATGGGAGCAAGTGTTTAGCTTTGAATCTTCGCACTCATCAATATCTGAAAAATAATTTTTGTTCAAAAAATTTTTAGCATGAGCAACCAATTAATTACCCAACATACTACATAAAAAAAAATAAAAAAACACTATTTAGATTTCATCTAACGTTTTTATAATCTTAATAATCAGTTTTAATCTTTGTTATGATTTATAAAGGTTTTTGCTAACCAACATTTTTCAAAATAACTACAAATCAATTTTAAATAATTGAAGAGAAAATAATTTAGATGTCAAATTATATTAATGTTAATTGACATGAAAGTTGATTCTAATTAAGCATTTTAACGTAGTTTTTACCTATTATAACGATATTTTTTTTTTGAAAAACAAACGTGACGATTATTCTTATGGGATAACTCTTTCGAAAATATGGTCAAAACAAGTACTTATTTGCCTATTTTCTAATACGTAGACCGAAAAAATATATTTAACATCATTTTTATCCATCATAACGATATTTTTTCAAAAAATGGATGTCACAATTATTCTTATGGGATAATTTTTTCGGAGATTCGGTCGAAACAAATATTTAAAACGATGCTAAATATGAACGCTGTTATTTGCAAATTACTCTTATATTTGAACAAGTTTAGTAAAATTGAACGCAAATGCGTATTTTTCTTGGAAACTAAAGACCTGACTTAAGAGAATTATGAGTTGACATAGCGATAAAAAGTTAAGAAATATGCTACAAATAATTCACAAAATCTCACAAGAGACGGTCTATAGGATAGACCACAAAATTGGGCCAGTCCATTTCCCTTAACTGATTTTTTTTATTATCATATCAATTATATTATGTTATAATCCTAATTGTAAGGTATTTTATTCTCGAATATACTATTCTATAACCCCAAATATAAGTTATTATAACCCCAAATAATTTATTATAACTCCAAATATACTATGTTATATTTTGGGCTGGGCTTTATAGATTCCGTCTATAGAATAGACCGTCTCCTATAAGACTTACTGCAAATAATTATATTACTTCCATCTATTCACTTTAAGTGTCTTATTTGGTTTTGACATGTTTATCCATGCACGTTTTCAATCTTATATATATCTAATTATGCTTGAGTAAAAATTATAAAAAGTTGATATTAACAATACTTACAATAAGACGAATCAAACAAATCCCACATGTACACAAATTCTTATGAGAGACAGTTTCTTTGAAACACCATCTCTAATTGGGCTAGCCCAAAAAGATAAAAATAGAGTAAGTATTTCGGTAGGCATTAAAATGTAAGTAGGCATTAAGAATATATAAGTGGACATTCAGGTTTAATAGGTTAAGCCTAAGAGACGTCTCTCAAAGAAATGGTCGCTGAATAGACCAATTGTTTAACTTATGAATGAAAAACAAAGCACATAATAAGCAAGCTTGATGAATAGTGTTAAAAAAAACCAAATGAAATATTAATTAATATTAATACAGAATAGGAAGTAGTAGTATTATATTTAAGCATATTCTCGGTTGTAGGATTCTGCGACCTTATTCCAAATAAAAATAATAATAAAAAGTTGCATATGTTAAAAGGAAGAATTAACATACTAACCTGTACATCCAGGACTAAGATAAGGGTTACCCTCATAGCCTGGAAGACAACTGCAACGATATCCTCTAGAGGTGACGTCATCTTCAAAATCGGTACATTTGGTGTTATTTTGGCAAGCATATGATATGTTTTCTTGTGCTTCAACACAGTTTTGGCCCATCCCAACATACCAATCAATCACCACTGGAACATTTTGCGTTGTTCGGTTGCGAAAATTCGGGTCGTTAAGGTCATTGACATCAAAGCGGAACTTATCTTGCTCAGCTAAGAACGCGTAGCCAATTGGGTTGAAGTTGGACACGTCAGCATGATTTGAAAGGCTATTTAAACTTATGTTAAAGCTTTTTAACCCCTTAGGAATCGATATTTGGCAACAACCGATCCCTGAACATGACCCATTTATTACATCCGAGCGATTGGAACACCCAGCAATACAACCAGTTCGAAACGTATCTCCATACAAACCGAAAATAAATGCATAATCATCACAACCAACTACTGTTAACTTATTTGCTGTGTCTGAAAACACAATTGGATATTGTTTGAGATCTCTTGATATCCAATCCACAGATGCCCTTTCCACTTCCAGCTCATTTTGGTAGTATGTGGTTGCTACAATGTTGTTAACTCGTAGCTGACCGCTAATTAACGATATATTCCTTACCTCAATGTTACCTGTACTAATAAAGGCTTTTGGAGGGTTATAGTCGGAATCATCGCAATTAATGATGTAATATTCACTAAGTGCACATTTGTTATCAAAGCCGATGCCAAACGGGTAGGGAACAGTCAAGTTTCCGCAGGTAGTATTGCAACCAGGTTTGGCTATGGCCATGGAAGCACAACATGTGAAATTAAGAATGGTTAAGCTCAAACAAACACATAACAAAAGAAAAGATAAGGCTCTACTAACTATTAACATTGTTTTATGTTTTTTGGTGAAAGCTTTAATTTGACTATATTTGAAAGTACCTCTAAAATAAAGCAATATTATTTTCTATATATTTCTCCTCGGATTGGTTTCAAAACTATGGCGTCCACTCACAATACTTAAAGACTTCTTTTACACGTATGTTTAGACGACTTTTCTCAGCAACGTCCATCACATATATTTTCATACTACCGTATTTAGTGGGTTAGAAAAAGAAACGATCTCAATTGGTTTAACTCAAACTCTTAAAAAAACTGTTGTTAATTTAAATTTTATTGTTTTTTGATACTACTTCCTATTTATCTAAAATATCTTTATTTTTGGGGCACAATTTATTTATCACTCTTAAATTGCATTTTATTATTAATCTATACGTTAAAATATAGTCTTGTGTTTTTATTTAATTCGTTTTGATGTAAAGTATCAACTTACTATAAATTTTAATTATAGTACATATCAAGGATCGAATAGGTGCATTGGATAGAGTGCATAAATTAAATGGGACATTTTATATGAATAGGAGGGAGTATTTTTTTACTAACGGACTGCTTATATGGGCTAGTCTCACGGTGAGACGGTCTAATACAAGACTTGTTGTAAATCTTATAAACGAAATATAATCAGTACGACGATGATGATAAAGTTGATGTAGCATCAATTTCCTCTTTTATACTTCTTCCGTTTCATAATATTTGATACTTAATGTGACATGTTGTGTGGAAAAATGACAAAATCAATAGCAAGTATTATAGAATGGAGGAAGTATATTTCTAAGCTGACTAAGTCAATGGCGCCAACTCTTAACAACTGGACTTAAATTTTAGTGAACACATTGATTGTTAATCGTCTTGAGATTTTTCAACGCGACGTCCGTATATGATCGCGTATAATAATTCAATAATAATATAAGTCCATCAATATATAGTCAATGCAAGCCATTAGAGTCAAGGGTTTAAGAATAACATCAATAATTCAATAACAATATATTAAATGACTTAACTTCAATGGATATATGTCACAATTTTCAATTGTTAGATATGTTTAATATATAATAAAAGATTTTTTTTCGGTTTTGAAATGTAATTATCTTAGTATATAATGAGATGCAAATTTAACTGATATTGAATAAAATTTGTGTTTTATTTGAAATTTATAAACATTAATGGACTATTATTTGATAATTGTCCGATATACCGCCAATTCTATTGATATACAATTATCAATGTATGAGGCAATTATGTACGTTTTCAGTTCCAACCTTATAATTCTTGGTTTTATGTGACTTTTTAGCACTCGTCACATATATTGTAGGCCATGTATGCCTATGTGGCATTACATGTTAAAGGAAGATTGTAAAAACAAAGTTTTTTAAAAAAAAAAACTATTTTTAAATCAATCTTTCATTAAAATAATATTGACAACATTCATATCATGAAAATTTACATTGCATATCATTCTTGTTAACCACCAATTAATATCATTAATTAAAGGAGCACTTAAGATAAGTGGATTTCAAATATGGATTAAGATCTATAACGAAAAAAATAATTGTGACAAAATTTTCCATGTGATTTCCATTTTAATCTATTTAGCACTCCAACTCAAAGACTTCTTTTTTTCACAATTTTAGTTATGAAATGAACGGCGCAATTGAGGTTCAACAATGAAAACACAAAGAAAAATAGAGTAAAAAGGAACAGAAGTGTTTATGAGGTATTTTGGATACCTCCCCCTCAATTGTTGTTTATTATAATTGATTCAACAATACAAAGTATAATAAACTATCCCTATCTTGGGAACAATCTCAAGATCACAAATATTAGAACAAAGTAAGAACACTCTTCAAGTTTCTAGCAATGTACTAATGCCCTCACAAGTATGTGTTGTGGTGATTGTTTCTATGAATGATGAATCCTATTTATAGAGTAGGAACTCATAACTCTTAGAATTCCCTCATAAATCATCATAAATCACACGTAACTCCCCTAATTAACATACTAATAAAGCATGGTAATAAACAAGACAATAAACAAGCAATTAAACAACCCACTAATTGATTCTCAAACAAGAAACTACACAAAAGGAATCCAATGAGACTTTCTGACAGCCTCGCTCGACTGCCCTCTTGTCGAGCCACTCATCGCTCGGGTCGAGCGGGACTTCAGAGCAGCTATTGTCTCACTCAGAACACATTGCTCGATCTAGCTTCACTCGCTCGACTGGTTAACCGATCCACAATGGGTCGAGCGAGGCTTCTGACACATCAAACATTGTTGCTTTGATCAAGCAACACCTCATCCCACATTCCAAACCTTAAACTTACGCATCTCGACACATCTTTATCATCATTTTCCAAAGTGCAAGACAAAGCATGTTCGATTAAGTGATTAAAGTTAACATCAAAGTCGTGAATATTGTTACTTGCTTTAACTAGTTACCACATAATTAGAGTAAGATAAGTTTGAATATAAACCACCTCAAGTACGTTTTCTATTAAAAATACATATTTCACACAATATTTTCCCTATTTAATACTTCCTCTATTTCATTATACTCGCTACATTTCACTTTTTTACGCATTCCAATGCATTATTTTGTTTATTTATATGTTGAATTATACAAATCTAAAAATAATACTTCCTCTGTTCTTTTACGTTTGTCCACATTACTATAATGGGCAGTTTCATAAGTTTGTCTTATTCAGAATACTTTCCTATTTTGGAAAGTTTTTATCTTTCATATACTCTATTTAACCCTTATTTCTCTCTCATAATATCAATACAATTATTAATTCACATCACAATTTTAATAAAATAATACCCACTATCTACCAAGATTCCACCTTTCTTACTAAAATAAAATCACCATCTATCAAGATTTCACCTTTCTTAATAAAATAATACCCACTATATATAAAGATTCAATCTTTCTTAATTTGTGTGAAATCTTCAAATAGGACAATCCAAAAAGAACGGAGGGAGTAAAAAGTTAATATTAAAGAGCTTTAATGGCTCTCGGTTTTGGTTTAATGGATTAATTTTGTATTTCTTGAGAATGAATTACAAGTACAGGATTTTATATTAACAAAGTTTACATATTTGGGATGATAATCATCCCTGTAATGTCGCCTATCAATTGCTAAAATTATTCTGTCAATTTCCTATTTACGGTAAGATGATATTGTTGGAAATCTTGAATATTCTGGAAGAATCTCAATTATTCTGTTCTGTTCTTCAGATATTACGAAAGTATGCAATTAGACGATTCAAACAAGATCTCACTTTACTTTATTTTTACTCACACATTATTCGCAATATGTAAAATAAGCTTGAATGATGAATAGTGCACAAAATCAAAATATGGCGAATATTTCAAAACGGAGGAATTACAAATAATGAAAGGTAATATGACATTTTTATATACATCTTACTATCTTTGTTATGCGAATGAGACAACTTTGAATTATTGTACCTTTTTTGTAGTAATTAAGATTGATGACTTTTCATTTCGACGTCATATCACAAACGCTACTGAATAGTACATCTAGCTACCTTCCATAGTGGGATTACTTTTAAGTTCATAAATGCAAGTCAATTGAGTCAAGGCTTTAATAAAGGACTATTATTATTGTTCGTGACTTTTTTCATTTTATAGTAACCTCTATTGTAAATTAATAAATTTAAATGATGAAAATGCCTCTGATCATATAGCTTTATATTTTTTTGGTATATTATTATTAAATTAATAATATATTATTAAAAATATAATAATAATAATAATAACAATTGTTTAATAATGTTAATATTAATTATTTATTCATAATTTTATTTATTTTATTAAAAATTAATATTAATTGTTTATTTAATAAAAATCTCTCTAAAAATCTCTAAAAAATCTCTAAACTAAAAGAAGTTAAAAGTAATAATCGAGAAACAATGGCGAACCAAAACGAGCATGAATACGATTCGATATGCATAATTGTTTATTTATTTTATTAAAAATTAATATTAATTGTTTGAATCGTCTCGATTCAAAGTTTATTAATTTTGAGTTTATATAATTTTTCGATATGCATAATTAGAGATACTATTGATGCAATTCGTACATTGGGGAGTGTGAAAAAGCAAATGGTGCAACTAATATGGAACGGAGGAAGTAATATTTATATTTCCCAAAAATATTTAGTAAGCACTAGAGGGGTTTATTCGGGTGATCAGGTAGGTTTCAGGCGGGTATCATTCGATTCGATTATATTTCGGATCGTTTTCTTTGGTTGCGTGTTAGAACGGGTATCACTCGGGTCAGGTCGGGTCGGGTCGGTTAGTCACGGTTTGGTTGATGCTCGGTTATTTGAGTTGTCGAGTTAGCATCAGTTCGGTGTCGGTTGAAGTTCGTGTGCAGTGTCAATCAGTCTCGGGTTGTCACCGGTTAATAATTGGTTCGGTTTTGCCGGATACAGATCAGGTTCGAGTTTCTTTTTAAAACAAAATTCGGCTACGTTTACTAATTACTATCAATCAAATCAATATCAAATTAAATTGTTAGTCATTTTTAAATTGTTGACAAGATTTCCTTTACTTAAAGCAAAATAATTAAAATGCAAATCAATTAGTGATCATTATTACTTTGTTACTTTTACTTGTTGACCGAAAAACAAAATTATAAAATTTTATCAATTTTCATCTTATTCGATTAAAAATAATTAAATAAACATAATTCATTGATTATAAACTCTAAATATATCAAACCATTTATTTTCACATTGATCGTTTGATTTATGGTATACGGCACTTTTCAATGCGACTGTCCATCAGGCCAATGCAAGTCAATAGACTCAAGGCTTCTAGGAATAACATCAATAATATTGACGTAATTTGAAATGTGGGTGCATATATAATAAGACGTTAATTTAATTTTTATAAAGTGATATTTATGTTTTATTTGAGATCAATAAATGTTATTGGACATTTATTTGATAATTATCCGAAATTAATGTCGACAATTCTATTAGAATACATTATATTAATGTGTGACATATATAATTTTGTGTTTTATTTTTAGGTTTTATGCGACTTTTTTATACTCATCACATATTGTTTGTAGTGCACAAATATGTGGTTGCATTGCTTTATACTTTCCACTAGATAATCCCCATGCGATGCACGGTTTTGTCATTTTATTATTTTTGATTATTTAGAAAAAAAATAAATTTAAGTTATTGGTTATTGATTTTCAATGAATTAATAATTACATATAATAACTAACATTTAATGTATTTTTAATATTAAAAATACTATTTTATTATGTATGATGTTAAACAATCTTATTTTGATATTATTTTTTACTAACTAATCATAACAAACAATGTTAAAAATAAATTCTAATATTAAAAATAAATTCTAATATTAAATAAATTGTTTTGAACATATATTAAATATCAAATTAACCGAACCATTTTAAATGATAAAGCATTTATGTATAAAAAATAATTTGAATAATTATACAAATATAGAACTAAAAATACTTTGTAAAGTTGATTGCATTGACCAATCCCAATAGTGCATTTACATATTTTGACTAAATAAACGATTTCAAATGCATTTAGGCATTGCTGAGAAAATTAACCAATTTCAATGTCTTGATTATGATAGTATTTATTAGAATAATAAATATATTAATGAACACCATTGGAAATCCAATTCCATTATGTAATAGGGTGACATCATCATCCTATATTGGAGGGAAATCTTTACTCCACAAGGTGACACCTCATAAGTTTTGAGGTATGATGATGTCAGCGTCTTTTGTTTTAGTTATAGGTATAGATAGATTGCTACGATATATTTCTCCTACTACCGTGTTCAGTGGGGGTTAAAATAGAAGTCACTTTCACAAAGAAATTAAGAAAACAGTGATGTAAATAATTTAAATCAAAATTTAATTAACTTCAACAACGCTATAATTAAGTTAATCATCTATACCGAATTTTCATATTTAAAAACCAGGTCATAATGTCTATCATTTTGTAAAAACTTGAAAAATATCATATTTAAATATTACAACTATATTATTCAAAAACTATATTGGACATCTTGTTGAGTAATTGGATTTTAAATATTCTTCATAATTTATAAAACTTTTGAGTTGTTCTTTGAATACTTGCAACTCAATGCGATATTAAAAGTCTATAAAAGCATGGGCAACATATTTTTTAATTGTTTGTAATTGTCGACTTAACCCCTTAAAATTAAATGGATAATAAAATGGGAAATAAATTTGTTGAAAGCTACTAATGTTTTGATGTAAAATTTTATTTTAACCAATGTATAGCTTATGATTAAATCGAACACAGAAAAGCTAGTTAATTAATTTGCGTAATTGTAATAATGACACTCACACAACACAAAACAAAAGTATATACTTCATGACAAGAATTTTTCTACCACTACTACTAGAAAACTAAGCTATCAAAAACAGACTACTTAAACAAATTTCACAAGAAATATTATATTACCTCCTATTCAACCTAAATGTGTCATTTAGTTTTTTAGCACTGTTTACTCATCACTCTTAATTTGTATGGTACTCTTAATCTATAAGTTAAAATATAGTCATTTGGGATCTTGTTTGATTCGTCTTAATACAAGTATTATAAATATAAAATTTTTATAATTTTTAATTAAAAATAATTTGAGATATTAAGGGTTAAAATATTGTCTCGGCATGTGTGCGTGAAAAAACTAAATGAGACATTTAGACCTAATAGGAGGAAGTATTAAACAATAATAAAAAAAAAAGTTTAGGATATTGGAAATCACTTAATTTTAGTATGACCAAAGTTGTTAAAATCGTGATTCTACTTAGAATCGTTTGGAGAGGTAGAATCGAATCGGTAGAATCGAATCGTAGAATCGTACGATTCTACAAATAAACTTAAAAATAATAAAATATCTAGTTTCTTACCATTATTATTCATTCAAAAGTATTTCAGTTTATGAATTAAAGTTTATTTGACTTTATTTTTAAGAATATAATGAAAACTTTTCTATAATTTGTTTAAATCTACATACCGATCAAGAAAGTTGTTTTTAAAAAGTTTTCATGATGGAAAATTTGAAATTTATGTGTACTTGTGAAAGAGATTAGTAAAATATGGTACATAAGAAAATTAAAAAATAATTTATACTATATTAGTAGAATTGGATCGTTAAATCGCAGAATCGTGTTATGATTCTACCTCTAAATATTTTATTCAAACTAGAATCGTAAGATTCAACAACTTTAAGATTCTAACTGCGATTCAAATCGCTCGCTTGTTTTTGGATCGTAAAATCGTAGAATCGTAGATTAGAATCGCGATTTAAACAACCATGAGTATGACCAATATTATCCTTTTTGTTTTCATATGTTTACTCATTTAATTTTTTGCAGTTATAATGCAAACTTAAGAATAATAATTTTAATTGTGAGCTTTCAAAAATTCTAAAAACTTTATATTTCGATAATATATATTGAGACGAATCTATATCAAGATCCCACATGAATATGTTTTTCATATAGATCGATAAAAAATCATAGTCAAAGTTTGACACTAAAATTCAAAAATTCAATTTGGAAAGAACATATTAAAATGAAAAGAGTATTATTTAACATCTATAAATTATTAATCAATGGTGTTATTAAAGTGATCTAAGTCAATTTCAAATTCTCCCTATATCAATTAATACTACTTCATTCGTTTCTTTTTAAATGTCTCATTTGCTTTTAGGTTAATATTTATCAATAACTCTTAATTTATATATTATTCTTAATTAATGTATATTAACATAGTTGAATGAAATTTTATTTGATTCGTCTCAATATAAGGTTTTAAATTATCTATTTTTTATAACTTTTAATAATAAACACTTATTTCTAATTTTCTATAAGTATTGAAGTACTATATTGGTAAACATAAAAAAACACATATGACATTTGAAATATAAGAGGAGTATTAATTTGATATAAGCCAACAATTTTCTATAGGTAGTATTGTAACCGAGTTTGGCTACGGCCATGGAAGTATAACATGTAAACTTAAAAGTGGTTAAGCTCAAACACATAACGTAGAAAAGATAACACTATTATTTAAAATTTATATATGTTGGCCCATTTAGTTTTGATGATAACATAAACATTTATAAACAAACATATTATGTTTTTGAGATTTTGTGATAGGTCAAATATCCGATCTTTAAAAGGGTCGTTGATAGACCTTTTGAAGTTGAAAAGGGATTACTACGTAACTATTTCAAGATCAAGTCAAAGTTCGAAGATTGGTCAATTGGAGACAGTGCAGTGTTCCCATATCAGCGATCAGAGAAGAAGTCAGCAAATATAATTAAGAAAATAATTTTTAATTTTTATTTTTCTTTTTTAGATTTGTTGTACGGTTGATAAAAACTAGGTTGCACAAGGTAGTTATTTTGAAAATATTTTAAATCTAGATATTAAATTAAAATAACTAACTTTTTAATTTAAATCTTAAAATTAGATTTCTTAAATTTTGTCTTAGCTATTTTTAGCTAGAAAACAAGAAAAACTTGGAGTAACCACCAAGTTTTCCTAGCCACTTACTCACGTCATTAGCCCACAATTCCCACATCCTTAGATCATGGGTTTATATGGGTTTAAAAGTTCTCATGATTATATATATACAATAATTTTCAACCGGCACAATTGGTGATCAATTTCAAGAGAAAATATTTTTCTAAAAAATATTTTGTGCCCAAATATTTCGTGAGTATTCAAATCAAAGAAAAGGAAATCTTGATCGGTTTTAATTGCTAATTAATTTCAAGATTAAATCCTTGTGCAATTCTTGTTTTTGTTCATCCATTTTAGATAAATATTGTAAGGGTTTAGTTGAGAGAATTTGTAATTAGACTTGGGTAAGTCTAAAGAGGAATAGAGAAAGAGAATAGAAAAAGAGAAGGAGAATAGAGAAAGGGAACGGTAAGGAGAAACCGAGAGAAGAAAAAGAGAAGAAGAGAAGAGAATAGAGAAAGAGAAGGAGAAATTATTTTGTGTAATAGAGAATTGATTTACATAAAATAATAGAGAAGAGAAATCCCTAGAGGGTCGTGGTTCTTTTTCCCACGTTAAATCTTGGTGTTTCTTTTTAGTTTTCTTTATTTTGTCTTGAGTATTTTTATTGTTCAAATTCCGCAAGAAAATAGGGCAAAAAATACTCTAAGGGCAAAAGCAACAAGTCACCCCCCCTCTTGTTGCAGTTCATTGTCTCTAAGTGTTTCTACAATTGGTATCAGAGCCCTGTTCCTCATTTGATCAGGAAACCCTGAGACCCGTATCTTGGTTTATTAGAGATGATGAAAATGAACGAGCGCATGGAAGAAGGGTACTCTACTCAGAGACCACCAATGTTCGATGGCATATTCTATACATATTGGAAAAACAGGATGGAGATCTTCATCAAAGCCGAAAATTATCAAGTTTGGAGAGTCATCGAAATTGGAGATTTTGAGGGTAACAACTACCAGCTCCAATAACGAGACTGTTCCCAAACCTATCACAAAATATGAGAAGGAAGATTTTCAAAAGATGGAAATAAATGCTCTTGCTATTAAATTGCTTCATTGTGGGCTTGATCCAAACGAACATAATCGCATTATGGGATGCAGAACCGCCAAACAAATTTGGGATCTGCTGGAAGTTACCCACGAAGGAACGAGTGAAGTTAAGCGTTCCAAGATTGACTTGCTCATGTCCAAATACGAAAGATTTGTGATGGAACCTAAAGAAAGCATTCAAGAAATGTTTACTAGCTTCACGAATATCACGAATGAGCTTGTCTCCCTTGGAAGGCTAATTCCCTCAGATGAACAAGTGCGAAAAACCCTAAGAAGCCTACCTCAAGATGATCGTTGGAGAGCAAAAGTCACAGCCATTCAAGAATCTAAAGATTTCACAAAGTTTAATCTGGAAGAGTTTGCTGGATCCCTTATGACTCATGAATTACATCTGGGAACAGCTGACAGTTCTAGGAACAAGGGTCTGGCTCTGACAACAAACGATCAAGAAGAATCAAAAACTGATGAGGAAGAGGCAGCTATGCTGGTACGTAGATTTAAGAAGTTCTTCAGGAACAACAAGTATAAAAATCAAAGAAACAACAAAGAAAGAGGAACTTCAAATTCCAAATCATATGAATGCTACAAATGTGGAAGTACCGAGCATTTCATCAAGGATTGCCCATTATGGAAGAATGAGAAAGTTAAAGGGAAAGCAAGAGAAACAGGAAGACAACCTACAAAAGGAAACTTCAACAAAGCCGATTTACGCAAAGCCATGATAGCTGCATGGGGAGAATCCGAAAGCGAGTCCGAAACCGAAGCTCCCGTTGGAGAAGAAGAAGTAGCCAATCTTTGTCTCATGGCGACGCATGATGAAAAATCTAAAGGAAAAGAGGTTCTAGTGAGGGGGAACAGCTCATGGTATCTCGACAGTGGCTGTTCCAAGCACATGACAGGCGATAGATCAAAATTTCTCTCACTAGAAGCCTATGATGGAGGAACGGTGACCTTTGGCGACAACATGAAAGGTGAAATCATTGCAAAAGGTAAGATAGGAAGGTCAAGTTCCCATGCTATAGATAATGTATTTTTGGTCGAGAATTTAAAGCACAATCTTTTAAGTATTTCTCAATTTTGCGACAAAGGTAACTCTGTAAACTTTACTTCTGAAAAGTGCATCATTTCTAGGAACGACACAGGAGACATCATTCTGGAAGGGATCAGAAAAGGGAACACCTACGTGGTGGACCTGCAGACTGTTCCTAAAACCAGTCTAACATGTCTGAGCGTTATAGAAGATGACCCTCTTCTTTGGCATAAACGATTAGGTCATGCTAGTTTTTCATTGCTTAATAATTTACGATCTAAAGATCTAGTAAGAGGATTATCATCCCTAAAATTTCAAAAGAATGAAGTATGTGATCCTTGTGCTAAAGGAAAACATGCAAGGTCATCCTTCAAACCTAAAAATATCGTGACCACCTCAAGACCACTTGAATTAATTCATATGGATCTTTGTGGACCAATGAGAATCCAAAGTCGCAGCGGTACGCGATATGTTTTTGTTATAGTTGATGATTACAGTAGATTTACATGGACTTTAATTTTATCTAGCAAAGACGAGCCTTTGATGAATTTGTTGCATTCGCTACTAAAATTCAGAAATCTAGTAACAATCAACTTGTCCACATAAGATCGGATCATGGTAAGGAATTTGAAAATTCAAAGTTTATGGATTATTGCAACGAGCATGGTTTAAGTCACAATTTCTCCGCACCTAGAACACCACAACAAAATGGTGTGGTTGAACGTAAAAATAGAACCTTAGAGGAAATGGCTAGAACTATGTTAATTGCTAGTGGTCTACCTAGAAATTTTTGGGCCGAAGCCGTTAATACTGCATGCTATATATTAAATCGCGTTTTAATTAGACCGATCACTTCTAAAACCCCCTACGAATTATTTAAAGGAATTAAACCTAATATTTCATATTTTCGAGTCTTTGGATGTCGATGTTTTGTGCATGTTAATGGAAAACGAAATATAGGTAAATTTGATGAAAGAAGTGATGAAGCGGTATTTCTTGGCTATTCATCTCATAGTAAAGCATATAGAGTTTATAATAAGAAAACCATGTGTGTTGAGGAATCTGTTCACATAATATTTGATAAAACTAACTTTATGACGAGTGAACAAGAAACAAGTGATTTTAAGATAGGTCTTGCTGATTTGGACGATGAAGAAAATATACAAAAGGAGCAAGATCAAGAAGAACAACAACAGGTTCAGAATGCTGAACCAAATCAAGAACAGGAGCCACAGACAGAACTGGAACATCCTGCAGTTCCTAATCCAGATATCCCAAGAGAAGTTCAAGAGAAAAGAAATAATGGTGAACCAAATCAGAATCAAGTCAGTGAGCCTGCTTCCACATCTGTCTCCACCAGAGATTTTGTTCCAAGACCATGGAAACATCAAAAATCACATCCACTTGACTTGATCATAAGCGACATGAACAAAGGCATACAAACAAGGTCACAAATAAGAAACTTTTGTGCACACTTTGCTTTCCTTTCAACAATGGAACCCAAGAATCATGAAGAAGCTTTACAAGATTCGGATTGGGTGATAGCTATGCAAGACGAATTGAATGAGTTTGAAAGAAACAAAGTATGACACTTGGAACCTAAACCCAAGAACAAGAAGATAATTGGACTTAAATGGGTATTCAGGAACAAGCTGGATGAACATGGCACAATAGTCAGAAACAAAGCAAGGTTAGTGGTAAAAGGATACAATCAACAGGAAGGTATTGACTATACTGAAACTTTTGCTCCCGTAGCTAGATTAGAAGCTATTAGAATTCTTATATCTTTTGCTGCTTTCATGAATTTTAAATTATATCAAATGGACGTAAAATGTGCATTCTTAAATGGGTTTCTAGAAGAAGAAGTATTTGTGGAACAACCACCTGGCTTTGAAAACCCAATTTCTCCGGATCACGTCTACAAGCTTAATAAAGCTCTTTATGGGCTAAAACAAGCACCTAGATAATGGTACTAGAGATTATCTAAGTTTTTGATTGATAACAAGTTCATACGTGGTAAAATTGATAAAACCTTATTCTTTAAGAATAAAGGTACGAATATTTTAGTTGTTCAAATATATGTTGATGATATTATTTTTGGTGCTACTAACGAATCGTTATGTAAGGAATTTGCTGACCTAATGAGTAATGAATTTGAAATGAGTATGATGGGAGAATTAAATTTCTTCCTTGGTTTGCAAATTAAACAAACTGCTAACGGTATCTTTATTCATCAACAAAAATATATAAAAGAACTTCTAAAGAAATATGGACTAGATAATGCTAAGACAAACCATACACCCATGGCCACTAACATTAGATTAGACGAAGACTCTAACGGTATTAATGTTGACCAAACAATGTATAGAGGCATGATAGGATCACTACTATACTTAACAGCTAGTAGACCTGATATATCCTTTAGTGTTGGTTTGTGTGTTAGATTTCAATCAAATGTCTTATTTACTTTATGCATTCAATGTAATTATTTAATTTTTAATATATTAAATTATAGGTATAATTAAAAATTATAAAAACTTAATATTAATAAACTTTATATGAAAACGAATCAAATAAGATCTAATATGATTATGTTTTAACTTATAGATTAATAATAAAAAACAATTTAATAATAATAGATAAATAGTGTCACGAAAATAAATAGGACTTCTAAGATGAATAGAATTAAGTATATAGTCTTGTTTTAATCAAGCCAATTTTCCATGTTAAGTTTTCGTACATTAAAATTGACGCATAATGTTGTAATCTAACAAAATAAATTTAATTGTATCAAACTTTTTCAATGGTTGCTGGCTATGGATACTAGCTTCAAAACTCATTGTCACTTTAAAAACTTATACTTCCTCCGTTCCATAATACTTGCTATATTTCACTTTTTTACGCAATTCAATGCACAATTTTGATCATTAATATATTAAACTACACTTATCTAAAAATTATAAAATTTAATATTATGAAAGTATGCGATTAGACGATTCAAATAAGATCCCAATTGACTATATTTTTACTAACGCATTAGTCGCAAAATGTAAAATAAGCTTAAACGATGAATAGTACACAAAAACGAAATGTAGCGAGTATTTCGGAACGGAGGAAGTATATAGTGGGGCTATGAATTTTTGAATTAGGTTGGAGATGTGATTCGGTTCAGCCAAATATCGTATTGGTTAATTTTTGATTGCATGCCATGATATGTCATATTCGGGTTAAATCGGTTAGTTACAGATCGAATTAATACGATTATTAACGTTATTGGGTTTGCACAACTTCGTTAGCAGTCCGCATCGAGTCTTAATCGAGCTCGGATTCATCGAGTCTATTATTGATTCCGCTTTTCTTTACACAAAGCAAATTCTGGCTTTGAATAGGAGTTAGTTACGCACTTATATCGAACAGGACGAGATCAGGTTAAATTGAATAGCATACATATATATGTTAAGAAATCATTCTCATAACGTATGAGATACATAAAGCAGAACAAAATAATTATTTGATTATATTCATCTAATTTGACTGGTCATAACTCATTGTTACAGGTATATTTGATGGTAAAATGTAATTCGCTATAAATGAGTGTTTGTTATAGTCTTCTTAGTATAAAAGGGGACATAATGTTTAGAGTTTATGAAATAAAATAAATAAAAATTTTCTTCAAGATTTCTTCTTTGATTCTAAAAATTCTTATCTTTTTCGTCTCATTCTTATTTACATGGTTGTTAAAGTTGAACATATGTTACCGTTCAAGTTCATTATTCAATTATGAATTATCTAAGATGCAAAACAAAACAGCTATTACATTAGAGATACAATCTTTTTGATGAATAAGAACATGAATTCAATTTGTATGCTAGTATTAATTTTTATGGACTCATAATTAATATCACAAAAATTGTAATATACTTCCTCCATTTTATAAAGTAGTTGGAAATTCAATATTAAAAATTTTGACAGCTAAACTTACATGTTTGAATATATGTATCATAAATTTACCTTTTGTAGTAAATATATTCTTATGCAAATTGTTGAATAATACTTCCTCCGTTCTATAATACTTGCTACATTTCACTTTTTTACGCAATTCAATGCACAAGTTTGATCATTTTATCTTAAACTACATTTATCTAAAAATTATAAATATTTAATAATATGAAAGTATGCGATTAGACGATTCTAACAAGATCTCACTTGACTATATTTTTACTTACACATTAGTCGCAATATATATATAAAATAAGCTTGAACAATAAATAGTGCAAAAAATCAAAATGTAGCGAGTATTTTAAAACGGAATAATTACTTTTATAGTAAGATAGACTTTTCATTTCCACGTGATGTAGTCCATCCAGCTACCTTTTTTGTGGGGCTAACAAAACTAAAAAACGCGCAATTTACTTTAGTTTACCCAAGCAAGTTATGAAGTCAATATAGTCTAGCCTTTAATGATAACATCAATAATCCAATAATAATGGAGTACTACTCCGTCTTCTTGAATTGAATCAAAGAGAAATTGGTATTTTTTATGAATGAGAAGAGAGAATGAAATGTGTAGATGAAAATAAAAGAGAGTTCAATGTATAGATGAAAATAAAAGAAAGTGGTGGGCCATTATCCAAAAATAAAAATGATGCAAATTAAATGAGAGATTTTGGCAGAGTTTCGGTATGATTATGAGAGCTTAGAGGTGGTTATCGTAATCCTTTGTCTTTATATACTCCCGAGAGCGGTTACTCCAGGAGGGAGTTGGAAAAAGAAGTTAACCGTCCCTATTTTTAGAAATAGGAGGTTACTGTAACGGTTGGTAACCGTCTGGAGGTTACCAGGGTAGTTATTGCTGTAGAAGGGGAGAAGTCTAACCTTGACTATGAATTGGTCAACGGGAATGGTCAAGCATTTGACTTTGACTTCTTACTTTGACAAATAATGTTTAAGTTAAACATTACCTTAACAGCCTCGAATCAATACCATTAAAACAAGGCATTCATGAGCACTATTCTCCTCCATTATACCATTATAACTCCAAAAATAAAGTGGAATAAGTAAGGGAATTTAATGCAATCAACTCAAAGGAAACATAATGACTCAACGGTCATATCAGAACAGAAAGTCGAGTCAGCTTTTTGCTCCAAAACAAGGAAAGTTGATTCGGCTTTACATGCTGGAAAAAAATGTCTTTTCCAGTATTACTCGGCTTTATGCCCAAAACCATGAAAGCCGAATTGGGTTTTCTTGTTGACTCGGTTTTCAAATTGTTCTTTTGTCCTTTTCTTTGAACCCCTTTAAGATCTTGTATTTTAATAAAATTATATCAAAAAACTATACCACAATTTTTAATTGATTATTAGCACATTATCGTATTTGTTTAAGAACAAGAAAGAAAAAAAATTATAAATAAGAAAGAAAAATGTTAAAATTGATTCAAATTTTAATTTTTTTTTTTTTTTTTCATATTTACATATTTGGATTATTCATTATTCTATGATCTTTTACATATTGCGATTAGTAGAAAAACATTATTTATTTAGTTGTGTATTTTATAAAAATTGTATATGATTTATGTATAGTCAAAGATATGACATCAACAAAGGCATTAGTATGTACAAACCACAAATTAAAGAGGTTTAGTAGCAAACAAATAAACATAGGAAGTATAAATTTGCTAGCAAAGTAAAGCCACACGTAGAGTAAATTATACTATAAATACGGACAACAATATTTTATAACAAAGAGAAACACGAACATAAATAAAGCACCAATATTACATAATTCATCAATACTCAATGAAAAATTATTTAGTTACTTAATTTTAAATTTGTAGAAAATAAGATAAAAAATGGTGGTTGAATCATTAACGAGGATGATTTATATCGGTGATTAGACTAATTTCCATTGAATAATTATCAGAGTACTCCATTGTAATACTTGAAGGAACATTGTAAAGATCTTGCTCGCCTATGAAGTTAATTGCCTCTTGGTTAGTTTAATTGGGCAAAGAATGTTTGATTGACTTCTTGAAGCCCTCTAACTTAAGTGCGACTTCCTTCATAGTAGGCCTATCTTCACCCCTAACATTAACACATTCCTTTACAAGCTTAGCCATTTTGACTAGTTGATCCTCGCTTGCTTCCCTCACTATTTGAGGATCGAGAATTTCCATCAATCGATCTTCTTTCATTGCCGTAAGAAAATATGTTGCAAGATTTTTTTCCTGAACTTTCCTTTCAGGCGAGAGAGGTTGTTGCCTAGTTAGGAGTTCTGCAAGAACAACTCCGAAACTATATACATCACTTTTTTCTGTCAGCTTGCTCGTATGAAAATACTCCGGATCCAAATAACCTAAAGTCCCTTGGACTAATGTAGTTACTTGTGCTTGATCAATTGGTATCAACCTTGAGGCTCCAAAACCAGATACTTTTGCTATGAAGTTATCATTTAATAATATATTAGCAGATTTAATATCTCGATGGATTATAGGAATTGAAGCGGATGAATGGAGATACATCACTACATCAGCAGTTTCTGTGGCAAGTCTAATGCAGTTAGCCCAAGTAAGCCAGCATGTGGTTCCCTTATTTTCATGGATATGGTCGTAGAGAGTGCCGTTGGATATATATTCATATACAAGCAAAGGAACCTCAGTTTCAAGACAACATCCCAATAGTTTCACTACATTTCGATGGTTAATTTGTGTCAAAATAACAACTTCATTGATGAATTGTTGTACCTGAGCTTGACCTTCCACTTTAGATTTCTTAATTGCAACTTCACGACCATCCTTTAAAATCCCCTTGTAAATGGTACTATAGCCACCTTTACCTAGAATTCGATCTTCACTAAAATTATTTGTTGTGGCTTTTAGCTCATCTTCTGAAAATATTTTTGATGTTTCAACACTTTCTACATGCTGAATCAGTTGTTGTTTCAATAAATATCCGCCATTTTGTTCACTAAGTTTTTTTTTCTTTTTGATATGCTTACTTCTTCTAATGCTGCAGAAACACATCCAACTGATAGCTAGCAAAATTGAAAGTCCAGAGGTCAAGCCTGCAATATTTTATTAATCTCATCAATATATAAATATTGTAGTAATAATATTGTAAATTGCAAGTTTATAAGATTAGTGTAAATTTAATAATTTCCTTCTATTTTATTGGTTACCAAAATAAAAATATTTTTAATGGGAAGAACTTTTAAAAATTTTCAAATGGGAAAAGTGGGAACAACATATGAAAACGGAGAGAGTAATGAGTATCAATTATATAATGTGAATTATGGTAAGAGTGTAATTACCTAAACTTAACCTTGTAGCTAACTGTGAAGAATTCCTAATACATTGAGATCCAATTTTCAAACCATCACCATGAAATCCTTTGGGACATGAACAGTTGTAGCCACCCGGATGGTTGATGCAAATATCTGAGCAATTATTATATCTCGTGTCTGCACACTCATTAATATCTGTGACAAAAAATAACCATATTTAACATCTTCACAACAAAAAATATGAACTATAGTAAATTGAAAGCGACAAAAAAGCACGTACTTACCTATGCATCCAGGGCTAAGGTAAGGGTTACCCTCATAACCTTGAAGACAACTACAACGATATCCTTTGATAGCATCAGCACTAAAATCTGTGCAACTAGTATTACTTTGGCAAGCATAAAAAGACATGTTTTGTTTGGCTTGCATACAAGTTTGCCCTTCCCCAATAAACCAATCAATGACTATGGGAATATCAGTTTTTATTTGGTTGTAAAAGATGGAATTTTTAAGATCCGAAACATCAAAGTTGAAATTATCTTGCTCACCTATGAATGCATAGCTATAAGGATTAAAGTCGGACACATAAGTGTGATTTGAAAAACTATATAACTCTATTTGGAAACTTTTTAAACCCTTGGGAATGGAAGCTTGGCAACAACCAATCCCTGAACATGATCCATTTACCACATCCGATAGATAGGAGCACCCAGTTGTACACTCCGTTTTGAATGTTCGATTGTGTAAACCCCTAAAATAAGCATAATCATCACAACCAATTACAGTTAATTTGTTTGCCGTGTCTGAAAACACAATTGGATAATCACTGAGATCTATCTTTGTCCATTCAAAAGAATCCGATCCCAGTTCCACCTCATTTTCATAGTGTGTAGTTGCTACATTGTTAATAATACGCAACTGACCACTAATTAACGATATATTCATCACCTCAAGGTTACCTGTACTGATAAAGGCTTTTGGAGGGTTATAGGAATCGTTACAATTAATGATGTAATATTCACCAAGTGCACATTCTCCATCTAGGCCGATGCCAAACGGGTAGGGAACAGTCAAGTTCCCACAAGTAGTATTGCAACCAGGTTTGGCTATGGCCATGGAAGCACAACATGTGAACTTTAGAATGGTTAAGCACAAACAAACACTTAACACAAGAAAAGGTAAGACTCTATTATTAATCATTAACATTTTTTTTTGTTGAAGGCTTTAACTAAAGTTGAAAGTGCCTCTAAAATAATGCAACATTATTGTGTATATATATTACTCCATAGATTGATTTCCAAGTCGTCAAAGTCAATGGCGTCAACTCTTGACAACTAGACTTAAATTTTGGTCAACACATTGATTGTTAATCGTACATGAGACTTTTCAATGCGACGTCCATTTATGATTTATCAAAACTTAATTTAACAGTGACATGTCTTATTTAGATTTTTGACACTATTTACTCAGCACTTTTAATTTGTATTTTACTCTTAATTTATAAGTTAAAACATAGTCATTTGAAATCTTATTTGATTCGTCTTAATACAAGTATCATTAATATCAAATTTTTATAATTTTTAGTTAAGAATGGTTAAGCTCAAACAAACACATAACAAAAGAAAAGATAAGACTCTACTAACGACTATTAACATTGTTTTATGTTTTTTGTTGAAGGCTTTAATTTGACTATATTTAAATGTAACTCTAAAATAACGCAATATTATTTTCTATGTATTTCTCCTTAGATTGGTTTCCAAAACTATGGCGTCCACTCACAACACTTAAAGACTTCTTTTACACGTATGTTTAGAGGACTTTTCTCAGTACCGTTTTTAGTGGGTAAGAAAAAGAAACTATTTCAATTGGGTCAACTTAAACTCTTAAAAAAAAGTAGCTGTCAATTTAAATTTCATTGTTTTTTAATACTACCTCCTATTTATTTAAAATCTCTCATTTACTTTTAGGACACTATTTATCTATCACTCTTAAATTGCATTTTATTATTAATCTATAAGTTAAATCTTAGTCATGTGTGATTTTATTTGATTCGTTTTGATGTAAAGAGTATTAATATCAATTTATTATAAATTTTAATTGTACATAACTCCATATATTAAGGATCCAATAGGTGCATAAAGTAAGTGGGACATCTTACATAAATAATGCAACATTATTGTGTATATATTACTCCATAGATTGATTTCCAAGTCGTCAAAGTCAATGGCGTCAACTCTTGACAACTAGACTTAAAGTTTGGTGCATACATTGAATGTTAATCGTACATGAGACTTTTCAATGCGACGTCCATTTATGATTTACTCCCTCTGTGCCATTGAATTTACATCATTTTTCATTTTGGTTCATTCGATTTAATTTGCATTATTTCTATTTTGGACAATGGCCCACCACTTTCTTTTAATCTCATCCATTCATTTTAACTCTTTTTTAATTTCATCCACACAAGTAATTTTCTTTCCTCACTTATTACCACTTTCTAAAAAATGCACCAATTTCTCTTTGATGTAATCTAAAGATACATCAAAGAGGACGGAGTTGTATCAAAACTTAATTCTACAGTCACATGTACTTTGAAGTCCACTTAGGCTTCCTCCGTTTCATTTTAGTTGCACCATTGGGTTTGGCAGAATATTTAAGGGTTTTCAAATTAGTAAGGTAAAAATATGGATAATGTATGATTGATGGTGATATGTGGGGTAGAAATAAAAAAAATTATTATAAGTCAATAGTGGTTGTGAGTTGTGGGTATATTAAATAATTAATGAGATGATGTATGATGGATGGTGATATGTGGTAGGAATAAAGTAAGGATAAAATAAGTAGATTATTTTTGCCGAAATAGTAATGTTGCAAGTAATATAAAACTTCCAAAAACGATAATTGTTGCAAATAAAATGGAACGGAGGAAGTATTAATATATGGCCAATGCAAGCCATTAGAGTCAAGGGTCAAGGCTTTAAAAACAACATCAATAATTCAATAACAATATCATAAATGACTTAATTTCAATGAAATATGTCACAACTTTTAATAGTTAGAAATGTTTAATAATCAAAGAAATACTACCTCCGAATCATTTTAGATGTCTTATTTAAGTTTTTACGGTTATTCAAAATGTGGTAGTTGAGTATTTTAATTGATTAAATTAATTATAAATGTGGTAGTTGGGTATTTTAATTGATTAAATTAATGGTAAAGGTGGTAGTTGGGTATTGAGAATTGGAAAAGTGGAGGTATTTAGGTAAGAAAAGATAGACAAAAAAAAATGGAACAATTGTATATGATTTTGCCAAATAAAGAAATGGAACAACTAAAATGATTCGGAAGGAGTATCTTTTATGATTTTTACATGTAATTACCTTAGTATGTATTGAGATGTGAATTTAGCTGTCATTGAATAAAAGTTGTGTTATACTCCCTCCGTCACTTATAATTTGCTGCATTTTTTATTTTTGTCCGTTCCACTTAAATTGCAGCATTTTTATTTTTGGACTATGCCCCACCACTTTCTTTTAATCTCATCCATATATTTTAAGAACAAGAAAAAAAAATTATAAATAAAAAAGAAAAATGTTAAAATTGATTCAAAATTTAAATTTTTTTTTCATATTTACATATTTGGATTATTCATTATTTTATGATCTTTTACATATTGCGATTAGTAGAAAAACATTATTTATTTAGTTGTGTATTTTATAGAAATTGTATATGATTTATGTATAGTTAAAGATATGACATCGACAAATGCATTAGTCTGTACAAACCACAAATTAAAGAGGTTTAGTAGCAAAGAAATAAACATACGAAGTATAAATTTGCTAGCAAAGTAAAGCCACACGTACAGTAAATTATACTATAAATACGGACAATAATATTTGATAACAAAGAGAAACATAAATATAAATAAAGCACCAATATTACATAATTCATCAATACTCAATGAAAAATTATTTAGTCACTTCATTTTAAATTTGTAGAAAATAAGATAAAAAATGGTGGTTGAATCATTAACGAGGATGATTTATATCGGTGATTAGACTAATTTCCATTGAATAATTATCAGAGTACTCCATTGTAATACTTGAAGGAACATTGTAAAGATCTTGCTCGCCTATGAAGTTAATTGCCTCTTGGTTAGTTTGGTTGGGCAAAGAATGTTTGATTGACTTCTTGAAGCCCTCTAACTTAAGTGCGACTTCCTTCATACTAGGCCTATCTTCACCCCTAACATTAACACATTCCTTTACAAGCTTAGCCATTTTGACTAGTTGATCCTCGCTTGCTTCCCTCACTATTTGAGGATCGAGAATTTCCATCAATCGATCTTCTTTCATTGCCGTAAGAAAATATGTTGCAAGATGTTTTTCCTGAACTTTCCTTTCAGGCGAGAGAGGTTGTTGCCTAGTTAGGAGTTCTGCAAGAACAACTCCAAAACTATAAACATCACTTTTTTCTGTCAGCTGGCTTGTATGAAAATACTCTGGATCCAAATAACCTAAAGTCCCTTGGACTAATGTAGTTACTTGTGCTTGATCAATTGGTATTAACCTTGAGGCTCCAAAATCAGATACTTTTGCTATGCAGTTATCATTTAATAATATATTAGCAGATTTAATATCTCGATGGATTATAGGTATTGAAGCGGCTGAATGGAGATACATTACTGCATCAGCAGTTTCTGTGGCAAGCCTAATGCAGTTAGCCCAAGTAAGCCAACATGTGGTTCCCTTATTTTCGTGGATATGGTCGTAGAGAGTGCCGTTGGATATATATTCATATACAAGCAAAGGAACCTCAGTTTCAAGACAACATCCCAATAGTTTCACAACATTTCGATGGTTAATTTGTGTCAAAATAACTACTTCATTGATGAATTGTTGTACCTGAGCTTGACCTTCCACTTTGGATTTCTTAATTGCAACTTCACGACCATCCTTTAAAATCCCCTTGTAAACGGTACCATACCCACCTTTACCTAGAATTCGATCTTCACTAAAATTATTTGTTGCGGCTTTTAGCTCATCTTCTGAAAATATTTTTGATGTTTCAACACTTTCTCCATGCTGAATCAGTTGCTGTTTCAATAAATATCCGCCATTTTGTTCAAAAAATTTTTCTTTCTTTTTATTATGCTTACTTCTTCTAATGCTGGAGAAACACATCCAACTGATAGCTAGCAAAATTGAAAGTCCAGAGGTCAAGCCTGCAATATTTTTTTAATCTCATCAATATATAAATATTGTAGCAATAATAAATTGCAAGTTTATAAGCTTATGTATAACTAATAAATAAGTTAATATTGTATATTGTAATTAATAATCCCTGAAATTTCTATATAGATTTAGCATATTTCATATCAGTATTCAATCACCAAAATTTTCATTCGAATATTTAATCAATAAATAAATATGTATTCAAAAACTATATTGTAAATAAAAAATAATTGAATATAATAGTATATGCTAACATGTTGATTTATATATTTACTAAAATAATAAATAAACAGTTCTAAATAAATCAATTATTTTTAGTTAGTTTTCTAGAATACATGTAATAATTAATTTCATATATTTTATATCTTTACCTTTCGTATTGAAATTTGTTTATAATGAAAATTATATATATATATATATATATATATATATATATATATATATATATATATATATATATATATATATATATATATATATATATATATATATATATATATATATATATATATATATATATATATATATATATATATATATATATATATATATATATATATATATATATATATATATATATATATATATAACATCAAATTGAGTTTTTGTAATTTTTTTGATTATTCTGTCTAAACTTGAAAATTCAGCTTAAAGTTCAATGAATGAAAATTTCTAGATCTTATTCAAAGAAAAAAATTTAACTATATTCAAAAAGCATTAAACTATATTGCAAAAAATAACCAATTAGAAACATACCGATTGATAAAAATTTTACTGACTATTTTTATTCTGATAGTTACATCAATGACCGACAAAATTGGATTTTGGTGAGATTTTTAGTTAATTTTAAATATAATTAACCAATCTTTCTTCTACTAGTTTTAAGCTTCTTTCTGATAACTTGATATAGAAGTATGTTAGATTTGTTCACTAGTTGTTATGCTAAAGCTGTCATTATTCACAATGATTGATTTATCAAAAATAACATAATTAAAATATAATACTACCTCCTATTCGTCTAAAATGTCTCATTTACTTTTGAAACGCTATTCATCTATCACTTTTAAATTGCATTTTATTTCTAATCTATAAGCTAAAACATAGTCATGTGGGATCTTATTTGAATCGTTTGATATTAAAATTAATAATATAAAATTTTTATACTTTCTAATTATACATAACTCGTTATATTAAAGATAATAGCTGCATTGGATAGTTTACATAAAGTAAAAGAGACATTTTAGATGAATAGTAGGGAGTACAAGATAATTATAATACTCCATCCGTTTCCATTTGTTCTTACCATTTGGAATATGGAAAAAAATCAAGATGAATCATAATTACACAATAGATACTATGAGAGTTGAGTAAAATAATATAAAAAATAAAAATTCTATTAATTAAAGTGTAAGTGTAATAATATCATAAAATTTCATTGGGTGCTGTTAGAGTATATAACATATCCTGGGGCCTCAACCATCAGCTTAAGCTGATGGTTGAGGCCCCCAGGATATGTTATATACTCTAACAGTTGCATGTAAAGTAAATGCATTTAAAATTAAAATGTAAATTAATTTTATAGATTAGTGTGTAAATGTAATAATTTCCTTCTATTTTATTGGTTACCAAAATAAAAATATTTTTAATGGGAAAAACTTTTAAAAATTTCAAAATGGGGAAAATGGGAAGAACATATGAAAATGGAGGGAGTATCAACTATACGGATTAAGATATAATGTGAATTATGGTAGAGTGTAATTACCTAAACTTAACCTTGTAGCTAACTGTGAAGAATTCCTAATACATTGAGATCCAATTTTCAAACCATCACCATGAAATCCTTTGGGACATGAACAGTTGTAGCCACCCGGATGGTTGATGCAAATATTTGAGCAATTATTATATCTCGTGTCTGCACACTCATTAATATCTGTGACAAAAATAACCATATTTAACATCTTCACAACAAAAAATACTTCCTCCGTTCTTATTTACTTGCAACATAGTTGACTGTGATACTATTCATTAAGCAAATTAACTTTTATATTATCCGTAATCTATAAGTTAAAACATAGTCATATGAGATCTTATTTGAATCATGTCGATTCAAAATTTATTAATTTTGAGTTTTTATAATTTTTCGATATGTATAATTAGAGATATTAACGATTGAATTCATGCATTGGGGAGTGTGAAAAAACAAATGTTGCAAGTAAATAAGAACGGAGGTAGTATTAACTATAGTAAATTAAAAGCGACAAAAAAAGCACGTACTTACCTATGCATCCGGGGCTAAGGTAAGGGTTACCCTCATAACCTTGAAGACAACTACAACGATATCCTTTGATAGCATCAGCAACAAAATCTGTGCAACTAGTATTACTTTGGCAAGCATAGGAAGACATGTTTTGTTTGGCTTGCATACAAGTTTTCCCTTCCTCAATAAACCAATCAATGACTATGGGAATATTAGTTTCTATTTGGTCGTAAAAGGTGGAATTTTTAAGATCGGAAACATCAAAGTTGAACTTATCTTGCTCACCTATGAAAGCGTAGCTTTGAGGATTAAAGTCGGACACATTAATGTGATTTGAAAAACTATATAACTCTATTTGGAAACTTTTTAAACCCCTGGGAATGGAAGTTTGGCAACAACCAATCCCTGAACATGATCCATTTACCACATCCGATAGATAGGAGCATCCAGTCACACACCCGGTTTTGAATGTTCGATCGTTTAAACCCCTAAAATAAGCATAATCATCACAACCAATTACAGTTAATTTGTTTGCCGTGTCTGAAAACACAATTGGAAATTTTTTGAGATCTATTGATGACCGCATTGAAGAATTGAATGGCACTTGCTCCTCAAGTTGATAGTAGGCATGTGTAAAACTGTTTGTAACTCGCAATTGACCAGTAATTAATGATATATTCAGTACCTCAATATTACCTTTCCTGATAAAGGCTTTTGGAGGATTATAGGAATCGTTACAATTAATGATGTAATATCTATTAAGTGCACATTCTCCATCGAGGCCAATGCCAAACGGGTAGGGAACAGTCAAGTTCCCACAAGTAGTATTGCAACCAGGCATGGCTATGGCCATGGAAGCATAACATGTGAACTTAACAATGGTTAAGCTCAAACAAACACATAACAAAAGAAAAGATAAGACTCTATTATTAATCATTAACATTTTTTTTTGTTGAAGGCTTTAACTAGATTTGAAAGTGCCTCTAAAATAATGCAACATTATTGTGTATATATTACTCCATACATTGATTTCCAAGTCGTCGAAGTCAATGGCGTCAACTCTTTACAACTAGACTTAAAGTTTGGTGCACACATTGATTGTTAATCGTACATTAGACTTTTCAATGCCACGTACATTTACTTCCTCCGTTCCAAAATACTTGCTACATTTCACTTTTTTATGCAATTCAATGTATAATTTTTATCATTAATATCTTATACTACACTTATCTAAAAATCATAAAAATTTAATATTATGAAAATGCGATTAGACGATTCAAACAAGATCCCACTTGACTATATTTTTACTTACACATTAGTCGCAATATGTAAAATAAACTTGAACGATGAAAAGTGCATAAAACGAAATGTAGCGAGTATTTCGGAACGGAGAAAGTATGATTTATCATTTATCAAAATTTAATTCAACAGTGACATGTACTTAGAAGTCCACCATAGACTTCCTCCGTTCCATTTTAGTTGCACTATTGGGTTTGGTACAATATTTAAGGGTTGTCAAATCAATATGGTAAAAATAGGGATGATGTATGATTGATGGTGATATGTGGGCTAGAAATAAAAAAAATATGGGATATTCTACCTGATAAGCACCAGGTATAGTGAAATTCACAAACAAGCTATTCTTGTTTTCGATTCTACATGGTAAGCACCAGGTTAAGGAAAACTAACTGCCGTAGCTATATAAGGTTAAAAACGTTTAAAAATCGTTAAGTTGTGAAATTACTAAATTGCCCTTGTTTATTCTCCATCATCTTCTTCCTTTAACCCCTTCCTTCACCTTCTTTCACCATTAATTCACCTTCCTTCCTCCATTGAACCTCAGTCTAAGATTAATTTACCCAACACATTTTCAATTAAAATTAATTTACCCAACACACTTTAAATTAAAATTAATTAAAATTAATTAAATTTATTATTTAATGTTATTTCCCACTATTTTTTTAAGTATAGCTTTGTAATGTCTTTTATGCTGTCAACAATAAAACCTAGTTTACCTCAACTAAAATTGACTTAATTTTCATCTTTGAATCTATTTCTCTTCCCTTCTCCAAAAATTCCAAAAAAATTTCAAAAAATAAAAAAAAATCGGAAAATTAAAAAAAATAATGGCGAATTTTTAGACTTCAGAAGCTTAGCTTTTACTCAAATCAATCCTTCTTCAATATCTTTTAATTTCTATTTTTCCAAATTTTATTTTTTTGTCGCCGTGTTTAATTTGCTTGTGTTTTTGGTGCACAAAGAGTTTTTTTTTTCGAAATTTAAATAATTTTAGTGTTTAAATGATTCTTGGAAATTTGTGATGGGTTTTTGAAAATTCAATTTATTTGAAGAAAATATATATAGTTGTAATTTAATTTGTATAATTATTTTTAGAATTTATAGTAAATATTTATGAAATGGAAGCAAAGGGAGGAGGAAGTAGTGGAGTTACAGTAGTAGCATCAGATGCTCCTACAGATTATCACATAGCTCCGAGGAATGAAAATAACGCCGGGTCCGGAGCTCCGACTGGGCCTCAAGTAACCGGATCATCCCCGGCGCCGGATAACCAGGTGGGCTTGAATTCACCAACTTCTTTGAAGAAAAAAAGAGGAAGGCCCAGAAAATATGAAAGTGTGTTGGGTAAATTAATTTTAATTGAAAGTGTGTTGGGTAAATTAATCTTAGACTGAGGTTCAATGGAGGAAGGAAGGTGCATTAATGGTGAAGGAAGGTGAAGGAAGGGGTTAAAGGAAGAAGATGATGGAGAATAAACAAGGGCAATTTAGTAAATTTCACAACTTAACGATTTTTAAACGTTTTTGACCTAATATAGCTACGGCAGTTAGTTTTCTTTAACCTAGTGCTTACCATGTAGAATCGAAAACAAGAATAGCTAGTTTGTGAATTTCACTATACCTGGTGCTTACAAGGTAGAATATCCCAAAAAATATTATAGTAGATAGTGGTTGTGACTTGTGGGTTAACTAATTAATGGAATGATGTATGATTGATGGTGATATGTGGTAAGAATAAAGTGAAGATAAAATAAATAGATTATTTTTGTCAAAATAGTAATATTGCAAGTAATATGAAACTTCCAAAAACAGTAAATATTGCAAGTAAAATGTAACGGAAAAAGTATTAATATATGGCCAATGCAAGCCATTAGAGTCAAGGGTCAAGGCTTTAAGAATAACATCAATAATTCCATAACAATATCATAAATGACTTAATTTCAGTGAAATATGTCACAAGTTTTAATAGTTAGAAATGTTTAATAATCAAAGAAATATTTTTATGATTTTTACATGTAATTACCTTAGTATATATTGAGATGTGGATTCAGCTGACATTCAGTAAAATTTGTGTTTTACTTGAGAACTATTAATGTTATTAGACTATTGTTTGATAATTGTTCAAGTTTAATATTGTCGATCCTATTGGGTTTGTTTCAACCTTTATAAATCTAGGTTTTATGTGACATTTTTAGCACTCGTCACATATATTGTTGGCCATGTAAGCGTATGCGACATTACATTTTAATGGAAAATTGTAAACAAAAAAAACTTTTTAATGATCAATCTTTCGTTTCAATGATATTGACATGATTCATATCATAAAAATTTACACTACATATCAATTCCATTAACCACTAATTAATATTATTAAACCAAACAGGCAGTTAAAATAAGTTTCTTTCAGAGGCAGATTAACATCTATATATTGAAAAATCATTAACAAGATACTCTTCATTAAATAGAATAAAAACGTGAAAAATAAATTTTAGTCTTAATTGGGACAAAATTTTCATGTATTTCCATTTTAATCTAGCACTCCTACTCAAAGACTTCTTTTCTTCACAATTTTAATTACCACATATATTGAATATAAAAAACCACCTCAAGTTCTTTTTCTAATAAAAGTACATATTTTCTCACAATATTTTCACTATTTAATATGCAAATAATCAAAGGTAATATGACATTTTTATATATATATTTTACTTACAAAAATTTCTAATCAGTAACCGTGAATACAAATCACCATAAAAAGACAAAAATAATAATATTAGAATAAACAAAATTAAAAAAATAAATTAAAATTACAAAATTCTCACCATATCACCGACACATCCTAATACATAAAGGTGATTTATTAACCTCGCAAATAATCTTTCATTTACTAAAACTTTTTTGTAGTTATGCCAATGAGACAACTTTGAATTATTGTACCTCTTGTAGTAATTAAGATTGATGACTTTTTATTTCGACGTCATATCATCCACCTACTTTCCAAAGTGGAATTGTGTAGTACATGAGACTTTTCAACGCGGCGTCCTTATATCATCACATAGTTCCTTCGTTCCATAATACTTGCTATATATAACGTTTTTACGCAATTTAATATGTTATTTTGTTCATTTATATGTCAAATTATACACATTTAAAAATTATAAAAAGTTTATATTATGAAGTTATGCGATTAGACGATTCAAATAAGATCCCACTTGACTATATTAGTACCTACGTATTAGCCGCAATATATAAAATAAGCTTAAACGATGAATATTGTCCTAAAACAAAATGTAGTATGTATTTCAGTATGGAGAAAGTATAATACATCCAGCTTCTTTCATAGTGGGGTTATCAAAACTTAATTCAATAGTGGGATTTACTTTTAAATCCACCATATATTTCCTCCCGCTACATTTTCATAGTAGAACTATTCATCTATAATCTTATTTCGGTAATTCCGACTCATGCATAAGAAATAATATATACATATGGGATTTTATCTTATTCATCTTATAATGTAATTTTTTAATATGTAATTTTAATAATTTTTCGTTTTGTGAAAATTAAAATAGACATTAAATTACGTACAAAAAGAATTGTAGCAATTGTATTAGGAAACGGAGGAAGTATATGGTTTGGCCTCTGCAACCGCAAGGGGCTGGATCCCCATTGAGGCCCTAATCCAGCCCTTGATTGTAAGGGTTGTATATCGGGGAGGGTTGAAAAGGATTGGGTTCAAAATTAACTAATAAAAATTAAAAATAAGGGTTGGATAAGGATTTAAAAAGAATTTTAAGCGTTGATCCAACATTTACTGCACAAAATCGGATCTAGGAAATTTTTCAAGAGATAAGCGGAGTAGTCACTGCTAGAGGTGTTCATTCGGGTGATCGGGTCGGTTTCGGACGGGTGTCATTCGGCTCGGTTGTATTTCGGATCGTTTATGTTTCGGCTGTTTGTTATGACGGGTCACACTCGGGTCGGGTCGGTTAGTCACAGTTCGGTTAAAGATCGGTTATTCGAGCTATCGGGTTAGCATCGGTTCGGTACCAGTTGACGTTCGGGTCGAGTGTTAATCGGTGACAGGTTGTCATCGGTTAATAATTGGTTCGATTTTTTCGTGTACAGATCGGGTTCGATTTTTTAGAAAACAACATTCGGCTACGTATTACTAATTACTATCGATCGAAAACAAAATAGTTAAAATGCAACTCAATTAGTGATCATTATTACTTTGTTACTTTTACATGTTTGACCGAAAATTAAAAATATAAAGTTCTATTAATTTTCATATAATATGATTAAAAGTAGTTAAATAAACATTGACCAGTGATTATTAGCTCTAAATATATGAAATCATGTATTTATTAGATAAACTAATAAAATGATTGAATATAAGTATATCATACTTCTATGTTAAAAATTGGTTCAAATTTAAAGCGATTCGATCTAAAATTCATTCAGGTTTAGTCGGTTTTAGCCGGATCAAATTCGGTTTCGAGCATGATTCGGGTCGGATATGACTCAGGTCGGTCATTTTAGGTTCGGGTAAACTCGGTTAACGGTTATGTGTCGGTTACAAAACTCGGTTACAGTTCGGGTTCAGCTTTCCCATTTTCGGTTGTCAACTAGTTCGGGTACAACATCTGTTCGGGTATTGTCGGTTCGATAAACCTAAAAATGGAAGATATTTTCGAGCCGGTTTACTTTCGGTTTCGATTCGGATTTTCGGGTCGGGTCACTTTTGAACTGCTCTAGTGCACAATACAACTTATACAACATTAATCCAATATTAGCCAAAATTATTATTATTAAATTTTTTTTTTTTGAGAAATAAATTTTTTTTTCATTCATCAGAAAAACACATAAAACAATAAGGCAAAGGAAACTTAGCTCTCCTTATTTGCATTAGTGTGAAAACGAGACCCACTTCATGAGCATACAAGAAAAGCGAGGCCTAAAACTAGCTGACACAAATCGTCAGCAAAAGTCCAAAGCGATAAACAGTCAATTATATTAGCTACAAAGAACACCATGCACATAGCCTACACAAAAAACTCAAAACAAAGCACTAAAATAGCACTAGAAATTAGTGTAGGCCTAAGAACAGCAGTACTAGAACAAAGCAAAGGTGTAGCACTATATCAGCAAGACACCAGCAGTTGGGCAACACTAACCAGCAGAATATGCTTCAAGAACATCAATACAACAACATCCAGCCCTCAATTGAACACCAAGAACAACAGCTCCTAGCCAAAGTTACCATTATTACATCATTAATCAGAGCATGTACATCAACACGACAGTAGCGAGGAACAAGAATGACAGCAACGTTTTTGCCTCCTCTAAATCAGCAAAAAGACAGCAGCCCCTAGATGTAGAGCATCATCAGAAGAGCAGCAACATTTAGCAACCAAGTTGCATCAACCAACAAGTTCCCAGCAGCATGCACTAGTGGCAAAAATTACATTTGCTGCGCAAAATATGCTGCGGTTTTATTCATACGCAGCATTAAATGAAAGAAATAATTAAGGCAAAAAAATTATCACAAGTGTTGCGGTTTTCCCTATAACCACAACAAATAAGCTTTAAAACAAATCGCACTAGTATATATGTTGAGGTTTTTTGTCAATGCCCGCAGCAAATAATGCCTCATAAAATTTTCATATTTGTTATATGCATCGGTTGTATTTAAACCGTAGCATTTGGGCTTTCTAAAAATACCTGCCTTCTTCTAACGTTCATTTTTTAATAACCTACTGTTCCATTCTCAAACAACACGCATCTGCTCTTCTCAAACCCACGAAAACTTGCTTTTCTTATTGCTCTTCACAGATTAACCCACGAAAAATTTGTTTTTCTTAATCTTTTTCATCATCTGTATTTACCCACGAAAAATTTCATAAACCCACGAAAAACCAACAAAATTTGTGCTTGGTTCTTGCTCTTCTTCCAGGTATAATTTTACCCATTGTAGTTCAAGCTTCGATAGTTCTGTTTTAAGGCTTTGTTTTTTTATAGTAATTTTATTTTTCTTTTCATTGTATAGGTTATACACCAATCCACCATTGTTGTGTTCTTCAAGTTCTCAAACCCATGAAAATTTCAAGGTATATATCTTTTTCATTTTTGATTTTGTAAATAGGTTTAAATTTATCATAATTTATGAATGTGTAGGTAGTTGTTGTTTTTAAGTTTAAATAAATAAAAAGGAAACTTTGCTCAAATTAATCTCAACTATCAACCGTTGGCCAAAAATAATCCCAACTATTATTATTTTTTAATAATCCCAACAATTCTAATAATTTGTTGAAAACATACCCACTCCCTTGTTACCGGCTGAAACAGGTAACTTATCCACTTTTTTCCTTTTTTTACTTAACTGTTTTATATTAACCCTTCCCCTTCATGATCTATTAATCAAAAAAGAAAGAAAGAAGTGGAAAAGTAACATGTTGCAGCCGGTTAAAAGAGAGGTACCGGTGGATATGTTTTCAACAAATTATGAGAATAGTTGAGATTATTAAAAAATAATTGATAGTTGGGATTTTTTTTGGCCAACGGGTGATAGTTGGGATTATTTTCAGCAAATTTTGCCTTAAAAAAATTTAACATTGATTTAATAGGAGTATTTATTATCTTTAATTTAACATTAAATTATATTGTGTTATAAGTTTTAAATTATTGTTGTGTCAAACAAGTATCTAAACTTATTATATGATATATGTAGTAATATAATGAAACAAAATAAAAATGTGTCTTATTGACGCGTGTCAAGCTATGGTTGAAAATTTTTCCCCCTAATTAATCTGGCTATAGTAGTCAATTGCACCACTAAATTCAATTAATAGAAAAAAATTTCATATTTAACAAATAACATACAAGAATATCAATCAATTAAATAATTTAAAGGAATTTACAAAAAATAATATAAGAATATAAAATGATAAATATCAGCTAATAAGGTAAGGAAATTATAGAACAATATCAAAGCATGATTTTGCATATTTTAAAAAATATCAGTAAATAAGGTAAGAAAAACTATCATGTTAATTTAGGATAATAAAGTGTCAAGTAATCAATTCTAACCTATTAAATATTTTCAATTGAAAAAATTTTAGAATTTGTCATTTATCATTTTTCAACTCATTTATTATTATTATTATTATTATTATTTTTTTTTTTGAAGAAAATATTTTTGTATTACCCAATCAAATAACGGGATACAAGGGTCTCTAGACCCTAAGATTTCTGGCTTACCTCCCTACCATTGCATCAGTGTGAACACAATGCCCACCTTCTAGGAAGGGTTTCAAAGCGTCACTCTTCATGTGCACGGGAGGAAAGCAGGAAATCTCAAAAAAAATGGCTATACATGTGACTAACCATTCACAAAAACTAGTTCTATCAATAGGACATGCCCTATCTGATAGTAAACAACAAAAGAGAAACTAAAGCAAAAGGCCTATATAGACACTAGCCCTAACTGTACGGGCCCACGGCCTGAGCTCAGGGAGAGGACGAAAAGCCTGGCTTTAAAACCACAACAATAACTGCGATGGGGACACCCGGAGGGAGACCTGCAACAAGACCACTGCTTACAAACAAAAATAACCAGTAGTATCCCACATGAAAACATCACACTGGTCTAGCTCGTAGAGACTTCAGGAACTTAAGTCTAGCTTCGGTCGTGCTCATAACATTTTTTATTACCTGATGAACCACGGGTACCCTGTGGTTCCAAATGGCATCGTTCCTTGCACTCCAGACAGCATAAATGAGGTTGCAAAGGATTGCCTGAGATTGTTTCCTATTCGTGCTGGCTTGTCGAAACCCCCTGAGGAGATCCATCAAGTTCGCCATATTACCAGTTATACCGATGTGCTCCTTTAGTAGGTCCACACAGCCTTTACTGAAGGGGCATTTGAAGAACAGGTGATCTACCGTTTCGCTCTCTAGGCCACACATGGGACAACTGTCATCTTCCACAACACCTGCTTGCTTGAGGCGGTGTTTTGTTTTCAGCCGATTGTGAAACGCCAACCATGCAATGAATCTACATCTGGGTAGGGCGGTCCTGCTCCAGACTATGTTGTTCCACCTTACTCTCTCGCCAGAACCTGTGAGATCCCTGTATGTTTTAGTGATAGAATAGGTAGGAGTGTTCATCCAGGGCCTCAGCTTGTCTTTAACTTTGCAGAGTTTTTTGATAACCCAGCTCGCCGTTATAGGTGCATTGAAAACCAGCCAGTTCCCCCCTTTTGTATATACCTCGTGGACCCATTTAACCCACAGGGATTCGTGGAGGACGCTAATGTGCCAAGCGATCTTACCTACAGCCGCCAGATTCCACACTTCTAAGTTCCTGATGCCTAAACCTCCTTCCTTCTTTGGAGTACAGACTTTCTCCCAGTTAACATTCCCCGGGCTTTTTGCTTCCGAGGAACCATGCCAAAGAAAGGATCTGCATATTGCATTGACTTGTCGAATGACCTTTTTGGGAAGCAGTACCACCTGACACCAGTAATTCGTTATGCTCATGAGGACTGAGTTTACCAGTTGGAGTCGGGCTGCATAAGAAAGGTTCCTTGCGTACCAGACTCTGATCCGAGATGTCATCTTGTCTACCAAGTACTCACAGTCTGTGACTGAATATCTACGTGAGGTGAGTGGCATCCCTAGGTATTTGACTGGGAGGTTCTCGAACTTGTAATCAAGAGTCATTGCAGCTTGTTCTTTGAACCCTTCACTGACACCTGCTAGGTAGATGGCTGTTTTTGAGTTGTTGGCTTTGAGGCCCGAGCACGTTGAGAAGTAATCTACCGTCTTAGTTAGAATGCTTATGGATTGCAGGTCACCTTTACAGAAAAGCATGAGATCATCAGCAAAAGCTAGGTGGTTGAGCTTGATTCTACTGCATCTGGGATGAAATTTGAACTCTTGTTCCTCCCCTGCTATCGAAAGTAATCTCGACAAGTATTCCATACCAATGACAAACAGAAGGGGTGACATTGGGTCTCCCTGTCTGACTCCTCTTTTTGCCTTGAATTCGGTGAGGGGGGTGCCATTGATGACCAGGGAATATTTTGTTGAGGTAACACAAGCCATCACGATCTCGGTGAATTTCCTCGGGAAATTGAGAGCAATCAACATATCATGTAGGAAGTCCCAGTCTAGGGTGTCATATGCTTTCCTCAGATCAATCTTCAACAGGCAACTTGGGGAGCAGTTCTTCCATCCATATTGTTTAACTATGTCCTGACACAGAAGAATGTTATGGAGAATGCTTCTACCCTCGACAAAGGCTCCTTGGTTAGGGCTTATGATGGAGCCTAGAACTTGGCGGAGTTTCCTGCATATCAGCTTAGAAATACATTTATAAATAACATTGCAGCAAGAAATAGGCCGGAAGTCACCTGGGGTGTTTGGGTTGGTGACCTTGGGGATCAGGGTGATAGCTGTTGTGTTCCAAGAATTCAGAAGGGTGCCCTTCGCAAAAAAGTTCTGAACGGCTTCAACAACATCGGGGCCCACGATATCCCATGCAGCTTTATAGAACCCACTGTTAAAACCATCTAACCCTGGAGCTTTATCCTCCGGAATACTCCACATGGCTTCTTTGATGTCTTCAGGGGTGAAGTTCAAGCTAAGGAGATTCTGTTGATCTTGGGTTAGGGTAGGGCCTCTCTTGATGATGTTCATGTTGATCCTAGTGCGTCCCTCCATCTTACAACCCAGGAGGTCTTTGTAGTAGCTTTGGAAAGCATCCTGGATTTCCCTCGGGTCACTGGTGGGACCATTCTGAAGATGCAACACATTAATCGTATTGTGTTTCCTCCGGTGTTGGAGGGAGTGATGGAAGTATCTGGTATTATCATCCCCCATGGTGAGCCATTTGAGCTTCGCTTTTTGTCTAAGGGTTGATTCCCACTCCTTCTTGGTTCTCCTGAGAATCTCTGCATATCTACACTCATCATCAGCTAGCTGTACATCACCAGGATTCATGTGTAGTTGGTCCTGGGCTCTGTTAAGGTTAGCTTCAGCTATGGCCAAATCGGAATCATCAATGTTCTTGAAAGTTGCTTTGCATGCTGTTCTCACCCTCCCGAGCTTATGTTCTATGTGATTCCCCAAGTACCAGACGGTCTGGATGGTTTGGATGAACTTCTCATTTTGTCCCCAGTGGTTCAAGAACTTAAATAGTTTCTTACTCTTGGATGTGCCATAGAACTGAATCAGCATTGGAGTATGGTCGAACTCGCCTTCCGGTAAGAAACAAACCTCTGCATTAGGAAAGACGTTGTCCCACAATGTGTTCCCTAGAACTCTGTCGATCTTGCTAAGGACTCTAGCTTCCCCTTTTTGCTTGTTTGACCATGTGTAGAATCTCCCTGTGCTTTTCAGATCATGGACCCCACAGTTCCCCATGCAATTACGGAGAGGTTCAGTCTCATTAAGCCGCGGTTTTTGACCGATTCTCTCATTAAGGTTGGCAATACAATTGAAGTCACCCATTATGAGCCATGGATCTTCCATAGTGGTTCCTATTGCCTCCAGATCATGAGGCATTACTCCTCTCTCTTTCTTGTCTGTGGCGCCGTATACAAAGGAGCACGCAAATCTCTTGCCTGTGTGGGGGCTCACTATAAGGTGAATGATTTGGCTGCTTATGAACCTAATGTCTACTTTCATTTCCTCACCCTTCCACGCTACAATCATCCTGCCGCCTTTATGATATGCTAAGTTGTGAGTGAAACACCATGTAGGGCATATACGTTGGTAAAGGGCCCCTATGCCTTGCCGCTTTACCTTTGTCTCGAGGAGGCTAAACAAGCTTATGTTGTGGTTAGCGATGAATCGAGCCACTTCGACCTGTTTATGTGTCTTATTTAACCCCCTCACATTCCATGTTAGGATGCTATTCATGATCATCGATGGGTAAGCCCCCAGCGCTTTTATTGGAAGGAGTTGACTTTGAGGTTTCCCTGTATCATTACCGATGTCGACTTCTGAAAGTACAGCAAAGTAGTTGGAAGATTGTGGATCATGTTGAGATCTAGTAGGGCTTTGTGTCCTAACCGTCACTCGATGGGATTGGCTTCCCTGTTTATCATCTCTTGAGTCCTGGGTATTCTTAGGGGTGTCTTTTGGATTCACCGAGCCTAGATTATCTGGGTGATCATCATTCCTGACCCTGCCCATGTCCTGAGTCTGTGCATTGGGTTGGTCTTTGCTACTCCCTTTAATAACCCATTCTTTCTTCGATCGCTTCTTTCTTTTTTGGTTCATGTTTGTGGATGTCCGGCAGGCATCCTCATGGTGACCAAGAACTTGGCATTTATTGCACCAGTTGGGTTTCCAATCATAGTTTACCGGTTGCTTGACCAGTTCATCATACTCATTCGTGAAGAAAACCGCATCAGGTAAGCCATTCTTAATGTCCATCTCAACAAGGATTCTAGCATACATGAGCCTTTCTTTGTTCTTGGTTGCATTGTCTACTTTTATCACTGTGCCCAACAAACCAGCGATCTTCCTAACACACTTTTCTCCCCAATATTCCATCGCTAAACCAGGCAATTGAACCCATATAGGCATGGTGGTCAACTTATCTTTTTCTAGAGACATCTTAACCTTCCACGGTTTGATGATGAACGGTTTTCTATCGAATAGGATACCACTCATCTCACATGCTTTATCTCTAGATGCTTGGTCATTCAATCTAACTAAGAAAAACTCCTTTGCGCACCATTCCTACTTTCTCGATACTAAGGTCTTTTCATATCCTTCGCACAAAACCATCTATGACATGAAGGGGTGGGTTTGCACCTAGTACATAGCACACAACAGCAGAATCCCAATATGCAATTTCATCCTCAATGTCATCAAAAGTGATTTTAACAGTGTAGGAACAATACCTTGAGAGGGTCCCAACTGTTAGGGGTAGCTGCTGTGCTGTAGAAGAAGCTTGCGGATGAAATTTCAGCCCACATTCGACATTCTGACCAGTCTGCTGCTGTACATCCGCCTCCTGTTGGTCCTCCACTCTCTGCTGGTCTGCTGGTGGTGACCCCATGACCACGGCTGCCCAAGACACCATAGAATGGCTGGGTTCTGGTGCTGGTGTAGAAATCCCCAAATCGATTTGGGTGCAATTAGGGTTCGATGTTGCTGAGTCCAAACAAGAAGCTTGTGACTTCCTTAAATGGAGATGACGGTTCACACTCCATCAGAGGCTGCTCCACCACCTTCGCACGCCTCTTTCCTTGGCCTACCACGGGCCCCTTGCCACTGCTGGACCGCCCATAAGGGTTGTCGAAGGGTCGCTTAGAGGGAAGAAGCTACAAGTGTGCGTGAGAGAGTTTTATATTATTATATTATTATTATATTATTATATATTATTATTTATTATATTATTATTATTATTGGCAAAGTAAATAATAATAAGAAGAATAATAATAAGAAGAATAATAATAATAATAATAATAATAATAATAATAATAATATTATTATTATTATTATTATTATTATTATATTGTATAATACGTGATTTCAAATAAAATTTTTTATGTTTTATTATAAAAAAGAAATGTTGAATACTGTCACGTTTGCTATATATAATGTCATATTAAATAATTATATCTTCAAAAGTGTAAGATTTCTTAATCGTCCTACATAAGCTTCATTTGATTAATCAATTAACAAAATATTCCTACACTACTACATCTATGAAAATATCATTTATGAAATCTCTTTTCTAAAGTCATCAAAAATACACAAAGCACTCATGGGTTTAAAAAATTAAGATATTTATATATAATATTATATATACAAAAATACACATAGAAGTATATTTTCAAAAGATTAAATTATAATTACTATAATACTTGATATTACGTGCATAAGAAAATGTAAATTAATACATTTAATTTCTCTTACACGGTCAAATATTATTTTTCTCTATATTTATTATAGTTAACAAATAACAAATTAATATCATGATAATTAATTTTTTTTATGTTTAAAAAATTATTTAATTTTTTTACACGTCAAATGTTATTTTCTCTTGACACAAGATTCAAGCTAGTTCACCACTACGGCTCTTGATCCTCTTTCGTTTTTTTACTTGCACCTAAACAATTTTTAAGTAGTCCAATGTTTATGTCATATTGTTTATATCTAGTGTTATGCACCACTAAAAATTATAGATTCTGATATTTTAAATATATGCGATGAAACAAATAAAACAAGATCCCACATAACTATGTTTTTCTCATGTAATAGCCATAATATGTAAAATACTCCCTCCGTCCCATTAGTTTTGTCCACTATTCCATTTTGGGGTAATCCCTCTTTGATTGTCCACTTTCCTTTTTTGGCAAAACTTTTTACCCTAAATACCACCCAACTACCCCAACTTATATTATTTAATAATACCCCACTTACCACTTTTTCAATATTATATTCACTTAAAATACCCACTACCACCTTTTCAATTATTATATTCACTTAAAATACCCCACTACCACCTTTTCAATTATTATAATCACTAAAAATACCCCACTACTATTTTTTCCTTATTTGCGTGTCCACTACAAAGTGGACAAAACTAATGGGACGGAGGGAGTAACTATACTACGTTCTCATTTTCATAATTCTTGCTACTGATAGTGACATTTTCCCACACAATATGTCACACTCAATATTAAAAACAAATATTATGAAACAGAGAAAGTATATAATAATAAATAATCCAAATTTTAAATTGGGTGCAACTACATAAATGGAGAAAGTACAATTTTACGGTCTAGTCTACCATCTACCTAAGGAAGTGGCACATGCAGGCGAAGTCGCGAACCAAATTACATAACAGTCTAAACACCACCAAATTCTTACTCTCCATTAATTATAACATATGATAATTAAATGACATAAGATTTGACACTATTTTACATTAATTGCCACCAAATCGATTACGTGACAATTTTTTTACTTGTTTTCTCTTAATCTTCCATTAATTAGTTATAAGCTATATTATGAATCAAATACTTCCTCCGGTCCAATATAGTCGGTAACATTGAGAATATGAGCACTATTAACTATCTCCCTTAATTTGTGATTAACTTGTAATAATATATAAGTTAAAACAGTCAAATTTTTATAATTTTTTGCTATACATAATTATAGAGATTCATGAATGAATTACTGCATTATAAAGCATGAAAAAACATATATTACAAGTATTTTGAAACGGAGGAAGTACTGGTTTCTCGTTATTGCTTATGTTCCTATTTTGGATCATATGGCATTGAATAACAAAGACACTTCGGCTGAAGTGGAAGAACTGCTTTCCAAATGAAATGTGCTACCACTTGAAATGTCTTGGTAAGGTAAACTCTCGATTGTAGCAATAGACACTTGCTCATATTCTTGCTTAGTTGGTTGTGTTTCATTGATTTTTGTGGTACATGAACATAACAAGACTCAAATATCTCTAAAACCCGTACAACTTCTTTCATAGTAGGCCTGTTTTTTCTGTCTAAATTTAAGCAACGTTTTGCAAGATTAGCCATCGTGAAAATTTTCTTCCTTTGAACCCTCTTTTAGAACACAAAAATCCACGATTTCAAGTAGAGTAGAGCATTCCACATGAGTAAGGAACCATGTTACCAAACTCCTATCTTTTTCGGAGATAGCTCGTATTGCCTTTTGTCCTGTTAAAAGTTCCACGAGGACTACACCAAAACTATAGACATCACTCTTCTCTGTAAATTGATTAGATTGAAAATACTCGGGATCTAAATAACCTATAGTTCCCATAACACGAGTTTGTCAAATGGGTTTGACCTACGGTAACATGTCTAGAAGTCCCGAAATCTGATAACTTTGCTTTGTACTTATCATCTAAGAGAATATTGGATGATTTGATGTCTCTATGAAAGATAGGGATAGATGACGAAGAATGCAAATAAGCAAGGCGCAACCAGCAGAATCTAAAGCGATTTGTAAGCGCATTCTCCAAGTGATGGAAAAATCTTCACTTGGGTAATTGAAGATGTTGAAAAAGAGTACCATTCGGAATAAACTCATAAACTAGTAACGGAACTTCTGATGTCTAAACAACATCCTAATAACTTCACTATATTCTATGATTAATGTGTGAAAGAAGACTACTTCATTGATAAATTCCTCTTGTTCCCTTTCATCAACAACCTTAGACTTCTTTATGCAACAAGTTTCCCTTCACCGAGCATTCCTTTGTAGACTGTGCCATGACCTCCTTGTCCAAGTATTCTGCTCTCATTGAAGTTATCGGTGGCCTTCTCTAACTCCTTACGGTTAATAATTTTGTTCTTTTCTACAATTCCTTCATCTGCAGACATTTGTTTTTGCAACAACAAACCACCATTTTTCTCGAAAAATTTAGCTTTTTTCATGATGGCCTTTCTTCGTTTGATCACTAATGTAGCTTCCACAAAAATAGAAGCAGCAATATTACTCCCATAGCTGCGCCTAATCCTATGACTGCATATATTATTTAGTGTAAGTGAATGTTAGAAATTTACTATAAAATTAAAAGGAAAATATATATATATATATAGATATATATATATATATATATATATATATATATATATATATATATATATAATATATATATATATATAGATATCTAGATATATCTATATATATATATATAAAAAATTTTTTCATCCTTTATACAATCAGATTTACTCTCTCATCATCAAGTACCCTACATACAAGAATTCTACTGTCAATATTGTTAATTTCGCAATTCACTTCCTTCACCGGCGACCACCACTAGTGCCACCAATCGCCGCCTCCACCATTAATGACCACCACCAACGAGCAATAATCAGAATATGAAGTAAAATTCCAGATTACCACCATTTATGAGAAATTT